>JXOV01022065.1:0-10143 GCA_001014945.1 Clogmia albipunctata
CTGACGATGAGTTAAGTTCTTATAATTTCTGAAAATCTATAGACAAAATATGTCCGGCTAAATTAAATAAATAATACTTAAAGACAAAACTTTAGGTATGTCATTTTGTCCATATGTCATTTTGAAAGAAAAAAAATTAAAAAAAATATAAATAGGATTCTATTTCTCGAAAATCTTATTTTAAGGTAAAGATGAATCCTTAAGAGATTCGCTGGATAAAAACTTCTGAGGGCCCTGGCACTAAGACGAATGGACTGACTGCGTTCAAATTTTGGCAGGATAGCCAAAGCCATTTGGGTTACATAATAGCTCAGTCAAATGCGAGGTAGAAACAGCCAAAATCCAGAAACACCCCCTATGCCATTTTGTCCATATTTCCCCTATAACTTAACTTCGGAAAGACGCCATACTTTTTTAAAAAAGGTTGTAATTACTAAAATAAAACTTGTAGTAGATTCTTTGCTTTACTTGTATAGTTTGAAGATAAACTAATATTACTTAGCATAGCATCAATACATTTTGGTCTTATCTGTAATTTAAAAAAATAATAAAATTTGAANTAAATTTATTGATATTTTGTTTATAGCAGGTCTTTTGTAAACAACAAATTATAATCAATATTGCTCAACAAAAAGCATTGAATAATTAACGTAAATTAAGTGTTGATGTTTTCACCAACACAAATTAGATAAAAATATAGATTATACGAAGGTTTGAATATTGCCCAATTAGCACTTAACGCTTCTGTAAAATACGCAATATTGCATTATAAAAATTAAAATTGAATTTAAATTTAAAACGAGCTTAAATTTGAGATATTAAGTATTGCATGTAACGAAATGAACTACAACTGTAATACGTTTTGTTAATTTACCAATTAAGATTAAAATAATATATAGTTATGGAATTATTTAAATAAGGTCTCTGAACTCGATGATTTATACAAATTACCAGCGTGAAAGTGTAAAGATGATTTATTATTTTTCCTATTAGCTTTTTAATAGTTCAATTGATTAAAGTCAAATGAAGAAATCATCGTGATATTGGAATTCATATTTTAATATAAATCGTTATTTTATTTATTTATTCATAATCGGGGGTTGACATAATAAGTATGAATAATATAATAAATAAATTTAAAATTAAATAACAAATATAAGAAAGTTTTTGGCATTTCCCCAATTTTGCAGAGACTTTAATATGCATAAGAATTGCTGAATTGTGTATGCAAATTGAATCCGAGTTAATAAATTAGGAATGTACAACTTTCATGCTGTAACTGTTATCAGGATTCCAATTGAATAGTTTCAAAATTCGGAACATGTAATTTATTTAGTTGAAAAGTGCTTACTTGGAAGACTGTGTAGCCGGAGTCGTACATCCAAAAGTCATCCGGAACGTTTCCGGGTCTGGAGAGTTGAATGGCCAGACTTTGGTTGAGGATAAGGCGGCATTTTTGTGGTCCTCCGGGCGGTTTCGTCATTGTGGTGGCTGTGCGGTCGGTCAACTGAAGCTGGGAGGTAGGTCGTAATCAGTGCTTCTGGACAGATGACTAAACTTTTCCTTTGGGACGATGATGGTGGAGTGGTCGATGTGAAAGGAGAGGAAATGGGCGACCGGCCAAGCACATTGTCTATCCAAAACTGTCGTCCATCAAGGAAATTGCTAAAATGATAATGAGACACAATGTATAAATAATCACCTCTGCGGTCATTGTTTTTAATTTATGGACATCAGTGCTCGAGCTGTTTCGGTTCAACAAAAGTTACGTAAGACAAACATAAATTTCTCTATTGGCGTCATATTTGCGAGTCATTTTCGCGAATTTCGAATTATTAATGAAGTTCTTAATATTATGTGAAGGAGTGTTTTGGCGTGTCGTTTTTTCTTACTTTTTCCTACCTCTCTCTATCTCATTGTTCGTTCGCATTTCATTGACTTTGCAAATGTGCCAAATATAATTTCCGTCGACTCATCAATGATGCTGAATTTTGTAGTGGCCGGTAAATGGGATTTTCATTGACCAATCACAAAACAAACGAATATTGTTCGGCTAGAGTCCGGTAAAGTGCCTTAGGTAAGAACCATCTTACGTAAAAGATCTGCTTTTTGTTGATTTGTTTGCTTGCTCGAAAACCATTTCAATTACAGCAAAGGCGTGAACTCGTACTGCTTTTATTTGCCAACAACTCGACGATTTAAATCGGTAATGATGGTGGCTGTGGGGAATTTGGTACATGTCAGTGATTGAAAAGGTTATGACCGGACACGAAATGATTCGCCTTTGCCACTATCTTGAGCAATCTTGACTTCTAAAACCAGCAAAATCTATAATAATTACAAGTTGCAATAATTAACAACAAAGTTGATTGGGTAAGATTGTCATTTGCGAATGATATTAATTTTTATCTAATGCGGCACACAATTTTTTTAATTGCTACTTAAAACAATGGCGAATTTAATGGCGGGAATGTGAATTTGACGGCGGGTTCCGCGCCCTATCGCCCGTTGCCATCTTTCACGATCAAGTTTATATAAAACGCCCCAAAATCGGCGGGTAATTATGAGATTGCCACTTGGAAGCCACTACAAGATCGGCTGTGACCTAATCGTGGAATTTTAGCGGTGCATCCGAATAGCAGAGAGACAGAGACAATGGACTCGGAAGTAAAGAGTCATTTTAATGCAAACAAAGAGATAAGCGGTACTATTTTTATTTGCCGCCACCAGTAAATTATTCGATAAATTCGCCATTTAAGTCATTTTTCTCATAATTGAATAATAATACTGTGGGAACCAAAGTCCCGTAATTCAATTTTAATTATTATCTAATTCGGTTTCGTTTAAATGCTGCAAATTCTGAAATGACACTATTGAACTTTTAAATTTATGGTAACACATTCCCATTTAATGCTAGTCTCTGGTTAAATGGCTCCTATACATACCTCACTCTATCTCTATTACCGGCCGTTCGTTCAATTGAATTACAGAAACATGCGAATTTTATTTATTGGATTGGTTAATCGGAGATAAATCGAACCGTGCCGATTCAAACGACATTTCAAGGTAATTTAAATGAAAGTGAATAAATTGCGATTATTATTTATGGCCGTGTGCTGCGCGGATTGATGCGGCGAGATCAGGTGCAAGAAGAGGGCATCAATTGTGCATCGTGCATTTGCATAACAATCTCTTCGATTCATGGTGGCAACTGGTCTGACTGACTAACTGACTGGATGCCCATTAAATGGCAATTCCCGAGCAGATCGTGAATTAAGAAGCGTCTTCATTAAAATTGTTTGCATTATTAATGTATCCATATAATTGAATTAGCAATGAGTGATGAGGGATCCCGCTTCTCAGTGTTGAGTCACGCATCGCTATTAGAGGCGCTTCGGTCATTTATTTTTACGGTGAAGGGATCGTTGAAATTGACCGCAAAAAGGTTAATTACCAGCCTCAAAAGTGGATGAAAAGAAGTGAGAATTTGGTGGTCTTTCTTTTGGGTGACTAACAAAGAGAAGACTGCCTTAGCTTCGGGAAGGGGTCATCGTATTAAATTTAGCGAAATGCTTTTTCCACTTTTGTTTTCATTTACGCGCTTTGCCATTCCATAACCACGACGACGTCGAATATGAATATCTTGAGGAAGTGGTTGGCTTTGGGAATTTGCAGAGTCGCGTCTAAATAGTGGAAAAAATTGGAAAGTGTAATAGAGTTCTTTGGCGATGGATTGACCACGGTATAAATTGAATTTTAATTATTTTTTAATCGAATCTAGCATCACCCAAACTTTATCAAAATTCGCCATCTCTTCGGCTGACTCTACAATTTTGCACACTTTTTTCTGCTGTTTTGGCATTGTGCTCGTAGGTATTATTGTTATATGAACCGTTGTGTGCAGTGGGAGAAATGCAAAAGCGTGGAAATCTCAGAGCATTATCTGATGGTGGTATTTTAAATTGGGATTAATTTTCGAAGAGTCTTGACAAATCTAAACAATAAAATAATTTATTAGGAGAAAACACAGTTTGACAGATCCAATTACTATAACCGTAGTTATAAATGGTTATCGTGACTGTCGGGTGACGTAAACTGGTTGTGATATGAATCATAAATGCAAAAAGAGGTAATTTTAATGCATGTCAACGAGGGTCTTGGGATGCAATCAATTATCCCCGCTAAAAGCCAGATTCCGATTCTAATTTCAGCACTGTTTCTTTCCTGTTGCATTTCTTCCAATTTTGGGACCATTGTTTGACAATAATGGCAATGTAGCTCTGCTGAGAGATATCTTCAAAAGGAAATTACAGTGAAATGCTTTCGCCGGCTAATGACAACTTTGCCATGGATAATAATGGTAATCGAGGCGATGACCTGGGATTCACTATATCGGAAACATGCAACCTCTTTGCGCTCTATCCAGAGAAGCGACAGAGAGAATATCTTGTCTTCCCACAGACGACTCTTGCCTTTCTTAACGATGCCCGCGATTGTTCTCGGCCCCTCATGCGAGACGTGTTTTCTTGATAACGCAGACAAAAATGGTATGAATCTGATGTTGCTGATGTAAACACAGTAATTTCAATTGCATTATGTGAACCGTTCTGACAGACACACATTGACTGTGACTCTAATCTCGGACAAGTCCATTGTTGTGTCAAATGCATAAAATATGAATTTTATCACCAATTGCAATTATTTAATTCCTGTTTCTGATTTCCTATTAATTGTCTGGAAAGACTCCATGGTTTAAATATAGATATATTTGAAAGAACAGTTGTTCTTCTAGATCTAAACTTTCTAAAGTGAATAGCAAAAATAGAAATATATGTTCTCATCAATCTGGAATATATTAGAAATTTGTATAAATAGTTCTTATCTGATATTTATGACAATGTTTTTTATACTCTCTCTCTCTTTCTCTACCTAGTTTTAGTGTATATGTCTAGCTTAATAATTTGGTAAAATTTATTAATCAGAATTAATTTGTCATCTGAACCGGAAGTTTTCAATATCGAGTATTAATAGTAACTCGTGTAGATTATTAGATTATATCAATTATTCTCTATATTTATGAGCTTATTTTCAAAATAGAAAATAGCATCAATTATCGCATAAGATAGATATCTTAATCGCTGCGAGCCATTCCAGTTTTTAACATTATCAGGTGTTATTGATTGATCACAAATTGTTTCTCAAAGAAACTGGTTGTGTGAAGACCTAACTTTTCCTTTATCACAGAAAACCAGAATGAATGGATCGAAACGTGACATTGGCATTACGACGAGTGGAAGATCGCTTCAGATACGATAAAAGCTGAGGCGAAATAGCGTCTGCTAATTTTAATAGGAAAAGTGTTTGAAACAATTACGAATAAAATTAAATGGCGCAATTTTGCATCATTTTCCAATTAGCAGAGAAGGAAATTTATAAGTATTGATCATGACAATGGGAGACATACATTTCGCATTTGGTTTTCATTTCAATTAACGGCTAAATATTTGCATTAAATCAACGCCAATTAAATCGGCAAATATGTGCACACATCTGGCAAATATTGAATTATGGCGGCAATTTTCGCTTTGTAGCGGTGTTCCGTGTATGGAAATCTATTTTTGCCAATTTATGATTGCCATTACATGTTTACGAACTCTATGTACCCGTAACGAAATCTGTGTAAATCTCTGAAACAATCACCAAGATAAGATCAATCCTTTCTCTCCACTCTGTGAATCGAGACAACAACTTGGGATTTAGCTAATACCTTGTCAGGGTATCTCTCCGTTTGAATTTTATAGGCTTTCCGGTCACTAATTATGGATTTCCAATGAGAATTTATTTGAGTTTTCAGGTGTCACCGGGCTTGATCACAGACCAACATGAATAAATTAGAATTTCACTTTTTATGAGAGTCGAAGCTTTATAGCCTTTTAATGTTGGATTATCTGCAATTGACGGAGAAACTTTTTCATTATTCATACTGATGTACATATAAATATATGCAGTCAATGTGTTTGTATCTATGTCAAATTAATTTATTGATCGTTAAATTCTTTGGGCTTTTGTTATCGCAGAGATTTCGCACAAATGCGAATTGGATTCGCTTCGCCCGGAGGATATGAAGCAACAATTGGCCGTAATAATCCGATAAATTGGTACACCTCTCTCGTTAAGAGATCCATACTAATACAATAAACTTCTTGCTATGAGAACTTTTATGTGTACAATAGCGTCAAAAGCGCCAATTTTTCGTCATTTGAATTACGGTTAACCTAATTGGAGCTTTGTCAAAAAAAAATAATATAATATGAAAAGCTTTCGCAACGGTGACCATGATATGCCTGTTATTACAATACATCTTGGTGTTGTTATAGTTTTCTAGAAAAATGGACAATTGCGGATTGTTATAATGAAATTTAATTACCCGCTTCTTTCTTGATCTTTACCTCTCTCAGCTTGAAAGGCATTAAAATAAGAAACAATACGTTTCAACATTACTTTAATGCAAAGTATGCTGATTTTCAATTTCTACTAGAAGAGCTTTTGAGGTCAAAGAGGACTGCCAGTATTGACAGCTATAGAGACTTGATGAAGATCCGTTACTGTCCATGGACAATCCATAATTAGCTGTGGGACCGATTTGTTTGACTAATTTTACCGATAAATTTGGAGATAGTCAATTGATTAGAAAAGAGAAATCTCTATCTGGAGAGCCTCCAAAAAAAGTGCACCAATCATAAGTGTGGGTGGGTGTTCCATTCTTTTTTTCGTAATATTTAATTTCGCCTCGGAACATTATTGAATTTTATACGGTAAACTGTCAAACAGTGGAAATAGAAATTGAAAACCGGATGGCAGAAGATCACGTAAAGATCATGTCTGGGCCAATTAGAAAAGCGGAATTAAATGCTGTGTGGAGTGGTAAAAAATGAAAAAAAAATATAAAGATCTCGATAAATGAATTTGTAAATACATTTAACCATCTGATATTGCGGATATTCAGGGAATGCCATTCTGAAATACCTCATCTGGAAGATCATATGCCACAAAAAGGGGCAGACATAGAGTTGAAAGAGAGAAATGTCGAGGTATTCGATTTCTAACATGGATTGTCGTGCCAGCATGAAATGGATAATTGATTCGCTTAAATTAAATGACAATTACCTTTTTTTGCCTTCCAAAGGCGAATTTGCGGTTTTTCATCAACTCAGATATTATATGTTAAATCGGGTCAGCGTCAACATTCAATTATCGGGTAAACAGAGAGGATAAAATGAGATAATGAAGAAATGATTGCAAATTGAAAACGATTGCCTTGCTTCTGATACTCGTACTTGCTGTTGGGGTGCCGGGTGAGCGTGTCTCGGCAAAGAAGCGAGAAAAGTGACCGCAAGTGAGAGTTTCAGGCGCGACAGAAGTAGGTGGACAAGAGCCAGATAATCATAGACCTGATCACTACTGCTATATGCTAAAGGAAATGGAAAGTATTTATGTATGAATACATAAAAACATAAACTATCGATACGATACTCCATTCAAGCCAATTAATTGCACGTTTGCGATGTATTCACTTTATCAGATAAAGCGATTTTCGTGTACGGACATAATTGTGGCTGCTATAATGATCGGTGTCGCGAAATTCGTGAAACAGATGCTGCTGCCATTATAATTAAAGTGGACTTTGGTCTGTGAACCAATTGTCCGTAATTTATAGAAGAATTATTAAAGAGAGCGAGAGACCAGAATAAAGGCCTTCCGAGCACTTTGTTATCGCCGTTTTGAAAATGGTCGCCCCAAGGCCGAATATGTAAAACGCGAACGCCAACTTGTACTTCAATAAAGACGGAACACCATTGCCCAAACATATATCTCAAAGTGCTCATCATAAAGTCGTTTAGAAAGTGCTCTATCTTTCTTTGCCGTGTAAGACCACATAAATGAAACCGAGCTATCATTGCTTTTAGTCTTATGGTTTTATGCTCATGTTTCCACACTCTTCTCCAATAAAATCGTCATGTCGGTTAGAAAATGTGTAAACTGTCTTGTTATAAGTAAATGCATTGAAATTGCATAAACATTTTAGAACAATGTTTTCGCTGTTTAAAAAAATAATTACATCTGTACAAAGTTTTTATTTTACAATTAGAGAAGTAACATTCCTAACAGGTGTATTAATTGTAAATTAATTGTAATTGAAAGTATTTGATTCATGATAATTTAAACCAAATTTTAGTGAATTTTATATAAAATAATGATTTCAACTAATAACCGCATTTGCTAAAAGTATTGTCGATTTGAATTGCATGTGAGGCTATTTGTGTCCTCATTGAAGCTCTGAAATAAAGGTAAAGCACCGTAGTTGTAAGAAATCACGCTTTGCATGGTTATTGGAAAAGGTGNAATTTTATATAAAATAATGATTTCAACTAATAACCGCATTTGCTAAAAGTATTGTCGATTTGAATTGCATGGGAGGCTATTTGTGTCCTCATTGAAGCTCTGCAATAAAGGTAAAGCACCGTAGTTGTAAGAAATCACGCTTTGCATGGTTATTGGAAAAGGTGTCGCGATTTAATCAAGAATCGTTGCGCCGAAGACCAAAGCCTTAGTTTGTAAGCTCCATAAGTATCTGTGCTGTGTGTTTAGAGATTAATCTTTATTTGCACTCGAAAATTGTGGCTGGTGGCTATGGAGGCGCATTAGGCTAAGCATTTGAGGAGGTAAAGTCGAGGTGACACTGGAGATTTCTATTCTTGCTTCTCTCACCTATTTCCATTCATGAACTGGCTCTTTTCTTCCATAGATTCTCTCCACTTGATTACTGTTTGCTTTCAAAGACTATGTTTACACACTCGCAAGCCCCAATAATTAAATCGGTTACGAGAGTTTCCAAATCGTTCAGTAAATCTGTCCGGAATGGATGGCCGGTCATTTTCCATAGACGAGTGTCTGCTGTCGCCAAGCGGTACTACAGTGAACATAAAAACAACAAGATGACGGAGAAGAAGTAGAGAAGCGCCTTCTGGTCCATTTATTAGTGCTTTAATTAATGTCATTCGGAAAAGGTAATTTTCGCCGGTGAATAATAAACAGTGGTTAAAAACCACTTACAGCTGACATTCGTTCGTGTCGGCCACCACAAAGCTGTTAATTCCAGCAACTAGCAATTTGCAGTGGCTATCAGGTGTAAAACCATTCCATTTCTGCCTTTTCTTTCCCCATCATCATCAGCAGCAGCCACAGTGAGCATTTGAGTGGTGTCGCAGGGCGCACTCTTCTTAGTAATCGTATTTTGACTGGGGCTTTGTTGGCCTGGTGAATGGGAATTATAACTTTAATCATATTAACCCGACAAAGACAAATGGTAAATAAATTATCTTTATAACTCTATTTGTTAATGCTTGTGTTTTTTTTACAAATTTGATGAAAGTTCAAATCTCTGGGAATCTCCTCTTAAATATGTGCATTTGTTGTAATTAACAAAATTACAATGTTTGGAAAAAACGAACAAATTTTTATTGTCTTTGGCGATCTCGTTTTATTGAGATTAATGAATATATGTAATTATGAATGAGTAACCAATTAAAAATTGATGAAAGTAAACGGTATTAAGCGATTTGTTAGGTAATAAAATAAATTATATGTTTATGATGAAACAAAACACATTTAATAGAAAATTATTATTCATTATCAAACTAATTTTGTGCCAGTTTCAAGTCCACGGATAATAAAAGAGTTAATTATTTTTTTATCTTCTTAATCAAATATATTATATGATGAAATGATAAATGTTTTATTAATAACAATTTCAGGGGCGTGATGATTTAATACAAAATTGAGTGTTATATAAATCAAATTAATTGATTGATATTTAAGAGCTCTATTCAAATGCATTTGAATTTAGAAGAAAAGTGTTAAAAAACATTATTTTTTACAAAATATAATAAAATGTATATTTTAATTTAAAATAAATTGTTGCTATTAAACATCAATTTAAATGTAAATATATTTTATGGAGTTTTAGGTATTAACAATGAATTTTTTTATAACCTCATATTTTTTTCACAATTTCTTTGAGAATAGAAATATCAAAGCCGCTCAAC
Source organism: Clogmia albipunctata (assembly GCA_001014945.1). Classification (NCBI taxonomy): domain Eukaryota; kingdom Metazoa; phylum Arthropoda; class Insecta; order Diptera; family Psychodidae; genus Clogmia; species Clogmia albipunctata. The sequence goes on from JXOV01022065.1 coordinate 10,107, forward strand.
CTTAACAAGTTATCCAGATATTGGCAGTTGAATGTGT
>JXOV01022070.1:0-11036 GCA_001014945.1 Clogmia albipunctata
CATACCATACCATACTCAAAAATTAATAAATAAATACAAATACGAGTAAGTGTAAGTGTTGGTGGTTTTTTAACCCCTCAATCGTTTCTGCCTTGTAATGTATGCTGTTAGAATAGGTTATATATATAAAAGTCAACAGTCACATTTAGAGATGACAAAGAATTGTGTCAGCGTTACAAAAAAATCCCTTATGAGCTTGTTAGAAATATCTTCTGACAGTTCCGCATTTATACATATCACCAAGCATTTTAAAGGTTGATGTAGTCATACTCATTTAAACCAAAAAAACCTCAAATAGAGTATGTTATTGTTTAAAGAGAATTTAAAATTTTTTCTGGTTTTGTGGCTTGATGCATGACACTTCCCAGTCTAATTAACTTAATAAGATACATGGCTATCCATTGTGCAGTTGTTCTATCTACTATTATCGCGAAATCATCAATTAATTAATTGATATCTGCTTCATTAGTCAGTAGTATATATTTTTTTGAAAATATTGTGAAATTGAACAATCTTCAAACAAATTTATTAGTTTTTATTTTAGGAAGCTTCGCAAATAAGAGGCACACTTAAGACTATTGTTACACAAAAGCTTAAATTCAGTCTAAGCAGCCGTATGTGACAGTTGTTTTGGTGCCGAAAACTTAATATTTTTACAAATTTTAAACAAGTTCAAGAATACTTACGTTATGAAGGTGCCTATTCAAAATACGAAAGCTCCGAGTATTGGAACTATAAATTATTTGACCAATTTAAACACAATCTCGCGATTCAACGAATTAGAGAATATTTGGTAGAATTAATTAAAAATTTTATATTAAAAAAATCCTAAGAAGACAAAATTAAGTTTACAAAAAATGATTTCCGTTTTTACGAATTAATATTAAAATTTAAAAATAAAATAAACAAAGAATAGGGTAATACCTAATGATGCAGGATATGTTTGTTTATTTCCATGATGAAACGAAAAAAAAAAGTTTGTAGCTTCTTTACATTCTTATGTTATATAAGACCAACATTTGAATAAACATTATTTATTAGGTTATCCTAGTTAACTCTGGAACTTAACGTCATAAGAACTTCACACATAGAACTACTTTCAATAATTTATATCTTCTAGTAGGAAAGAGTTGTCAACAACGTTTTTGTTTCACGATTATGCTATAAACATACTTTTCGTTATTTCCTCAAATGTATATTTCGAAAACAATTTATTATAAATACTAAAAACCAAAAATATACAGCAAAATTTTATAATATTCTTTACAACATTATAGTAAATAGTAAATACTAAGGAATGTTGCGAATATTCCCATCCGATTCCGCATCCTCGGAACATTCGCAAAAATTTGTCATCCGCAACCGCAAGATTTTAGCGTGGATGTTTTGCGGATGTCTATAAACCTATTTTAAACCATTTTATTTTAACCAATTAAGACCAAGAATTTCGCTTGGTAACCACATCAGACAAATCAGACTTACTTCTTGACAATAGAAACACTAAGATTTCAGACGACAGCCGCAAATCCTTCTAACCTGCATCATTGGGAAGAGGTGTTGTCAAATGGAGACGAACTACTTATATATTGAACGGAAAAAAGAATATGACTGAACTAAATTTCTATATATAATGAACACAATTGAATAATAATAAAGACAATAAAAATACATAAGCTTGTTCCAAGGTAGTAGAAACATCTTTGAACAATAACAAGGTGTCAAATATACGTGATCAAAATGGAACCAAATCATTTTACGGCTACGTATTGATTTTTCGTACTTTAATTGACCATTCTTAATAGTTTATTAGGAGGTTAAAAATTTGTTGAGTTAATAATTCAACTAATTTATTAATACATTTATGTTTATCACAAATAAATTGTTAAAAAAGAGTTTATAATAATATTAATTATTATATGAACGGAATACAGGGCATAATTTTATAAATTAACCATTTTCTTTTGTATGCTAAGGATTTTGAACCAACCATACAATGAACGATTAAAAGGGAATTTGATGATCTTTAAAAAACATGGTATGACCTGGATACAACTGTTAGCTGCGGCGCGTACTAACCTAAAAACCCTTTATACCAGAGAATATTATCGGAAATTATGACTTAATAGCTTAAAAGCAGTCGAATTGTGTCAATATTATCAGCCACAATTAACAATGAGCCCAGTTTTCGATAGCCATCATTACTTTATTTATTTATTTTAATTAATGCAATATTTCAGTCTCAATCTAATCTATATAAAACATACAATGCAGAAGGCATTTAATGTGAGTAATAAGCTTCCTAGTAGTATTTTCTTTAAAAGGAAAGGAAGACATAATGATTCACATTCTCATATAATACAGTCCGGAACAAAGCGACGAAAATGTAGAGCACCACTCAGGAACCCCAGCAGTCCGTCGATTACTCCGGCGTCTTCGGACCTTAGAAGAACCGCCAAGCGATGCAGATTAGAGCCCGTAATTGAGGCGGCAAAGTTTACATGTACTCAAAATTTTTTCCTGCCATATATATCATTTGTAACATGATTTGATTTTAGGGCACCAAAATCATTAAAGTAAAATTTTATTTGAATTTTCTAAAAATTGCATTTATCATAACCAAATAATTTATTTAAAAAGAATCACATTATCATTTTAATTTCATAACAATGCAATGGAAAAAACCAAACAAGAAAAAAAAGAAAAAGCCAAAATTTGACCATCAAACCTGTATCCTGAAATTTAATTATCATGTATTTATCAATAAGGTACTCAAATCACTGAAGAGAAGTGTTAAATAGCAGGGCTAGGTAATTGAACAATAAGTTGTAAAGGGAGCAGCTCTCCTCGTAATAAAATCGATTACTCTGACTCCATGAGAGTAGAGATTGAAATTTTCGGTTGTGGAATTTGATAATAAATTCTTGCTTTATTCAATTAGTGAGATGAATTACCAAAAACATTCCTTTTGCCGTCTATTATCTCCCAATACAACACACAATAAAAAGACTGCCTCATTACTTTATTTAAATACAAAATATGTTATTACTATTTTCCCAGTTTTCGAAATTCAGATTTAAAGACAAAGTAAGCTACTGGCGACCTATTATGACAATGCGACTCAATTTTCAGGAATTCTCTATATATTTCGAATTATTTAACTACGCCCATCAATATAATATTCAATAAATAAGAGAGTACGTTTATGTCGCTGACCAATTTTACGTATTTTTTTTAATTTCGCGAAACCTATCAAAGAATTTACAAATATTTTTTGATTCGCAAATGTGAGTTGTTAAGAGTAATCTTGTGTGTTAATTTTAAACTTCTATGACATCGACACCTCTGGTTCCAGAGATTTCAAGCAATCGTTGGTGTGTTTATAGCCTTCACCCGCATGTATATCGTTCTTGAACCCATTTAGTAAATGATTTCATTTTAAGGAAGGTTTCTGATTTTATATAAGATATAAGTTATGATTTTGTTAATCTTAAAAAAATGTTGAAAAACACCTAACTTTAATTGATAATAAAATCATTAAACAATTTCAACAATTTAAAATTTTCTCTCTCAAAGCCTTATAATAATTATGAGTATCAAGTTCAATGTAATTAGTCTTTTAATGATTTTTTTATATTTTAAAATTTAATATAAACTTTTTAAGTAGACTTATTTTATTTCTTATCCCTAAAAATGTTGTAAACCTTGAAACCTTTTTGATTAACATAGGATTTTCTTTTGAATAACATTAACATGATTTTCCGTAAAAAGACTTGAATTTCTATCATTAAAAACACGAAAAATCGAAAGACGAGCACAAACTACTAAAAATTGATACCATTTCCTCGAATAATAGTCAATAAAAAGTGAAGCCGAGTACTTTTCACTGAACAAATATAATTAAAATAATTATCGAAAAATCTGCGTGGGAAATGGGGTCGTTATTGTTTAGTTGGTTGTAGTTTAAAAGGCCATAAATGGGGGGGGCTGAAATATAATGGGAATTCCTTTGAATATTAATAGTAATATCCCTGGGCAAATTTCAGAATATCTGATTAGCTTCTAATGAATTGTAGTATCCTAAATAAACGGATATTAATAAGAGTTTGCGCGCTCAAGTTTGTTTTGGAGCTGGGCAAAAGTTCTTTTAATATATCTAAAATGTCCTTAATAATAAAGTTGGTCCCTTTTGGAGAGAGATAGAGAGGGATTCTTTGGGGACAATAAAACCATGTTTACTACTATCCGTTTGTGTTAATGACTCGGACAATTAAATATTAATTAAAATCATCCGACTATTTCGCTTTGAAGAACAGAGGAGCAACTAACCAACAAAAAAATGGAGAATTTTCAAATTATTAACACAATATTGTCTTTTGGGGTGATATTAGCCATAATTGCAATATGCCATTCAATTATGCGACCCTTATTGAATAAATATTGGAAGGGAATAAGGCTGGAGAACAAGCAAAAGTAAAGAAATTGTGCAAATTCTATAAATAAAAGTTGGTGGAAATTCGCTTAATTTTATTGACTGTGTGACTATGGTTTTGGATATTGTATTTGAGGAAGGTTCTATAGCATAGGGATGTGGAATATGTATCGTTATCCCACTCCCTACCCTTATTTTCGATTTGGATAAAACATGCGCAGAAGGGCGTCGCGAACAAACTCGAAAAGGGTGGGAGAACGACTGGAATTCTGCTTCTGTCCGCTGCTTACCATCCTCATTCTGTACCAAAATAATATTATTATCTTGGATTCTTCTCTGCAGATTGTTCTGCACAAAATCTCCCCGCATAAAATTCCACGAAAATGTGGATTCTCTCATTTTTCTCTCCATTTCAAAAAGTTCTCTTCCGATTTTTGTGTTGCTGTACCCACCAACAGAATTCTTTAATCGAAGAAGGCGCCAATTCAAAAATTCAGTTGTTTTTAAAACAACGTCGGGATCGGTTGAAAACAGCGCGCGATTTTGGAAAGTAGAAAGAGGTTTGTGCCCATAAAAGCAGAGCCTGTGTTTACAGTTTATGTTGTGCAAAACGTGAAAGATAAGGGAGCCCTGGTGGTGGTGTGTTAGAGCTGAAATAAAACCAATTACAAGTGTCTCTCGGTGGGGCTTTGGCGCGCCGCGCTTTCGTTCTTAACGCTGTGTGTGACTTTACAAGGCCAACTGTGATCCCTGTAAAGACCCGAAATTGGATTAACCCAGTGATATTCAATAAGAGTGAGCGCCGCGCGCGAGTTGATGTGATTCAACACACAAATTTTATGTGAAGAAGAATATTCTTGTTATTTCTGTGGTTGTTGGTGGTTAAAAGATAAGAAAAGAATGAGCTAAATTAATAAATTCTCTACAATAAGAAGAAGAAGAAGATAAAAAGAAGAAAAAGAAGCAAAATACAGTGAAAGTGGAAATTGCGAATAATGAGAATGGTATTAGGCTCTATCAAGTGAGTTTTGTGCTTAATATTTTTCGCAATAAATCGCAAATCAAGAGTGATTCGTGTTGTGTGTGTTTCAAATTCATTCAACGTGATTAGCCTGGGTGTTTACTTCTTTGCGGTGGTTTAGTTTTTTGTTTTTTTTTTCCTTCTTCCGGTGATGATGGTGGTGAATCAAGAAGGCGGTGTTTAAATTTGGAATAGAATGTGTCTCTTAAATATTAAATAAACAGAGTGACGTATTTTAGTGGAGTGTTGGGTGATTCGCAACAGTTTATTTGCACACAAAGAGGATTTCGTGTTTATTTGGATACCGATATCAAGTGGTTAGTAATTAGTTTGTCTTTTGGATTTAAATGGCAAACAGGTTTACTATGTTTGTGAAAGAGGGAAATTTCACTTAAAGTTTAAACAAATATTGTATTTTGTTTTATTATTTTATTTTATTTAAACTGGAGCTATTTAAAATGGATTTTTATCTAATCTTTGAGCTAAGAATAAGCGAAATGTCAATTGGTGTTACTCGTAACAAAAGTCGCTGTTCTTTTGTCACTTTATTCGCCATTAAATGCATTTTTATGTGCAAATTCTCACATTTGAAATTGATTTGAAATTCAAATGAATCCCCTCGATTTGCATATAAATGCAAGAACGATTTTAACTTTGATATGGTTGCTAAACCATAAAAATTCATTTCACTGAGTGTAAAATGGAGTTTTGTTTTTTTTTTTCAAAGGAAATGGCCTACTACAATTCCAAAACAAGTATTATTCAATTAGCTCTGACGTGTTATACTTTTAAAGGTTTTATTTGTTTAAATCTAAAACTTTATAGACTGAGTCTGTTCTCATACAGTTTTTATATCTTTGTTTTTCCATATTTTTTTAGAACTTTATGTAGCACTTTAGACTGCTATAAAATTCATCAAAACATTAGCTCCCTTCCTCCAGTTAATGATTCTGGTCATAAACGCACCTTTTAAGGTACTTTTTATCAATTAATTGGAACCATTATTTTGAAAAGGTTTCACTACTCCACTATCCAAACTAGAGAGATTCTGTTTAATTAATACACGCGCAACTATAAAAATTAATTACTCCAATAGTTTTATATTAGATTTGATTGAAACTACATTTGAAGATGGGAATTAAAAAGAATACAGAGACGTGAGAATTGAAAAAAATAATTCAGAATTGGTCATTCGTGAAACGTAGTAATTACGGAAACACATTCTGGTTGGTTTTGTTTTAATATGGATTTTGTTAGCCTTGAACTCGGGTGGATGTCTGCAGTTGTCGGTCAAGTTCAATGCGTTTCTTTGTAAAAGATATTTTTGATTTTTGAGAGATTTAGGCTATTTTGATTATATTTGATTGGAATAATTCTACCAAATTTGGTAAATTACAGAAATTCAGAATCTTTCTGTGTATTGATTGACGGTTTCGTTATATTCGTTGGAGGTAGTCCTCAATTGAGTCAACGCCAGTTTTAGTCTGTTTCCTAAGAATCTCTCGTGATTTTTTTTAATATTTCTTTTAATATATGTTTTCTTTACTGTGAAGTTGCTCATTAGTTTTGTTATTTATTCTTGTTTAATATCGTTAAGTTTATTAAATTTGGAGAAAATGACAAAACAATAAAAAAATGACATTAAGCCAAATATAATTAAAATTTCAGCGCTCGGCAGTCTTAGCTAACATAAATAAATTATCTTACAATATAACCATTTTTTTATATTTTAATATTTTTTAAGGATATTAAATCATCAATTTACTACAATAGTATTTACGAATATCTGTATTCTACTATATATAGACTGAGAATTAACTGTTCTACCACATGAAAAAAACTCGTTTTCCCTACATCCTCATTCAATAAACTTTATATTTTAGATATTTTCTTCTTAAATTAAATCAATATATACTGCAAACTAGTAAGTTAGGCTAAAATATATACGAAAACAGATAAAAAAAATAATGGATGTTAGTTGTGAGAAAAATCGCTTACCCAAAAATGAGGTCAAATTAAAACTTTAATGATATGTCAGAAACGACTTAGAGTTTTAATTAATTAATACAAACGTGAATAGTTTCAGTAAAACATATAATTAAAAAAACTAATTTTATTTAAAATAAAATGAAGTTTTGAAGGGAATTATAAAGATCTTCTTCACAAATTTAGATTTTTTTAAACAGAAAGATAGAATGAATACATTTGTAACAAAAGTCATTTCTTAAGCCAATTATTTTTAGTCCAATCAATTTTCTTTAATCAAATTTTAATCAAATACTCCGTTAACATTAAGTCATTATAATTTCGGTAAAAACTAAGACAATTTTTTTAAACTAACAAATTTTGATGATTTATAAATTGACTAATTAATTTTGAAAACAATTTTAAAATATATTAAAAACTAAAGAAATTGTTGGTGATTAAATGTCAGGATGAAATTATTCTCTATGAGAGTCATACACGGAGCTCATCATTTCGGTGAATAAAAAAAATATAATTTATTTATGCTAAAACAAAATCTATCTTTTTTAAATAACCTAAATTAAAAAAAATATTTCAATTGATCAACGCGTTATTATTCTATAGCCAAAATAAAAAGACAGATTCGAAGGAGACAGTCCATTAAAGCTGGAGATAGATTAGTTGTTGATGCTAATAAAGGCAGATTAAAAATTCTTTTTAAAAGTTGAACTGAGTTTCTAATTATTTTTATGCTATTGTGTATGTAAAGTGACACATTTTTCATCAATCTCAGTATGTGAAATTCTAGTTCACAAAAGGAGTGAAAAAAGTACTTTTTTCACAGTTTTGGAAGACAAAAGACTAATCATATTTAACAAATTTATCGATTTATTTATTGTACCAAAGTTTATTTATTAACTCAATGTGTTCTAATAGCTGCCGCCAACTTCATTTTAAGCTAAATATATCGTTCAACCGTATAAACTGGACCTGAAATGAGATAAAATGGGTTTAATTGCTTGTTTCACTTAATTTTTGAGTATATTTACACATTTGAGCCCAATTTTGGAGAATCGTCAGTTAATCCATCTTGTTTTCGAACAGAAGTCGGTAATTAAATTGAATTTTTCCGTATATTTAGTCAAATTTATTTGTAGCTTTGAATTTCTCTTTCATGATAAATTTTTAATAAAGTAGCCATGAATTGAGAATTGACGTTTCATATAAAATTTTAATTGTGATTTGCAAAATAATAAGTGAGTGAATTGCAAAAAACGCTGTATGTTAGTCATGTGTGAACTGGTTGTTTTTATTATTTATAACATTTTTATACTTCTTCGTCGTATAAAAACATTATTCATAATAAAAAATAAAAACTATGAAAATTGTAGTTAAGACATGCCAATTTAATTCATTGTATATGAGAGTAATAGCTCATCATTTCAGTGATTACAATACAATAAATAGAGTTTTTATTTAATTAAATAACTTCTATAAAGGCCCGATCGGGGCTATAACGACAGGAAAGTAAACTTTAATTAAAAACTGAATTCAATTGATCAACGCGTTATTATTTTATAGCCAAAAATAAGCACGACAATTTCGAAGGAGACAAACCATTAGCGGTGGACGGAGATTAGTTGTTGATGTTAATAAATGCGGATTAAGCATCAATTTTAAAATCCAGTTTTGACAACGTTGAAGCTTTTTGACATTAGTTGTAACTGAGTTTCAAATCTACTTTTTATCCAAAAGTCAGAATGGGACGAAGGGTTGGTCTAAAAAGTAGATTTTGCACTTTAATGTTTAACAACTTCCGTTGCTACATAATTTATGGCATATCTGAAATCGATGAAGGAGAAGATTATCATGTTTAAATATTGAATGAATGGGATGATATTTCCTTGATTACTATTTATAAGTTTTATAAAATATTCAGGTAATACCAAGGTGGATTACTAAAAAGGCCCAAAGCCTTAAAGGTTCTGAGAAATAAAGTTACGTTTCAGATCTGTTCGGTTTTGGAAACGGAAAGTGAAACTTTTCCAGACCCAAGACAATAAGTATCCCAGTGGGAGGCTGAGGGAATTAATTAAGGGTATTGTTCTATTTCTAGTTTATATTATGTGATTATAAATTATTTGACTATCCTTAAATGAATTAATTTAATTTGAAATCTATGAATATCACGTTATTAGTACTAATAAACTTAAAATGATAAACTAAAAGCTGAAAGGTTTCTTCTTAGAATACAAGGAAAGTTGTTTTAAGGGGTATTAATTTGAACTTTCCAATTATTTGTTTAGATAACTTGAAAGAGCGTTGTTTTGTAGTTTGTCTTTAGAAAGTTAGAAAAAAGTTATTTAATTTAAAATAATGGTATAATAGTTAATTAAACAACGTGTAAGAAAAATGAACCATAATTACACACGAGTAAAGTTCTAGTAAACCATTTAAAAGAGTTTTCTCACGGATACTAGTGTTTACTTGGGTTTTCCAGCCAGTTTCATTACAAAATTTTATGCATTTTGCATATTTATTATATATTATTCAAAGACTGTCAGCACAGAAAAAGTCATACAGATTAATTGTTATTGTAATAGCCTGACATAGCGACTGTGGCTTGATATGCCGATGATGATGTCATAATCGGCAAGTTAAATCTTATATTATTTTTTGTGATTCCAGAAAATTAATTAATTTTAATTAAACGTGAACAGATTTTTAAATTATTTAAGCTCGTGAAATAAATACCTAAGAAAATATCACTGATAAAGCCGCAATAGCACTCAATATTTAAACCATAGTTGGNTGTCATAATCGGCAAGTTAAATCTTATATTATTTTTTGTGATTCCAGAAAATTAATTAATTTTAATTAAACGTGAACAGATTTTTAAATTATTTAAGCTCGTGAAATAAATACCTAAGAAAATATCACTGATAAAGCCGCAATAGCACTCAATATTTAAACCATAGTTGGAAGCCGACATTTAATAAATATTAATAATATTATAGTGTGTTAAAATGACTAAAAGAAGTTGTTTTTGCCGAAATGTGGAAATAACTACAAAAGTAAGTTTCCTTGTTTTTCATAAAAATAAGAAATATTTTAAATTTCACAAAGTTAAGAGTATAGTTAACGAAATAAATATGTGCCGTGAACATTTTGAATCAGACCCAAACGGACCCCATAACATCTCAAAAGGAAATCAACACAAACTCTTTGTTAATTTTTAACCTTGTATTTATTCATGAAATATAGAGGAAAGTTTCTATTAAGCGAATAGAACTTTGGGTTTAAATTTATCGATAAACTACGAAAATAGAGCATCTTGCACTTAATCACTGATATTCCTGTGATAGCACTAATGAATTAAACCACTTTTACAATACAGAACCAACATTTAAGAAAAACTTTACTTGCTGTCATTTAATGTGAAAAAATTCAAATTGATAATTCATAGTCTACTTTATCGTAGAGGCATGACAAATGTCAGAATATATTTTCCTTTTAAGCTAGTAAGATCACAAAATTAATTTTTAGTAGTTGAATTTCGGTACAAGGTACTAATTTGGTGTATTTATACGATTGTTACGACTGGGCCGGGGTAATGCGGCT
>JXOV01022073.1:0-32079 GCA_001014945.1 Clogmia albipunctata
GGCTATAACCTCAATTCACACTGTATATAGACTTTATGTACATAGACTACTTTTCTATCAAGATTTTATCATTTTAAAACAAAGACTATTTTATGTTATAATACGAGTTAAAAACGAATTTTATAACCAACCAGTTCTATTGATTTTTTATTCGGCTTCAAAATACTATCAAAGGTGTTTTAACAAATGTTTGACGTAATCTTGATCACATAACATAGCCTGAAGGAACAAAAGTGTCACTTTTGTGTCAAAAAGATTTTTTTGCAAAAAATGACAAAGAAATTTTGAAGTCGAAACATATATTTGTAGATTATGATCCTTTTTCACATGTGAAAATTGTAGCAAATATAAAAAGCAAATTATACTTGTGTATTTATCTTTTTAAGAAGGAAACTTACTAGTACCTACATGTGTAGAGAAGTGTTTTAAAATTAAATTTTATTTTATTATTCTCTAATTCATTTAAATCAATGGAGAATCATTGTCAAATTCACAGATGTTAATAAAATACTCTTCCTTGTTGGTTAAATAACTGTTATTAAAGACTCTCAATAAGACGTATACGTATATAAGATTAAACAGAGCTATTTGCTTTAAAGCTAGGGTCTCTCGAGATTTGTGGGTTTTTGTACTTGTATTACTCTGAACATTCCTTACACCGCTTATTTATTTACATGTCCTATTTATTTTTTGGTAAAACGCCTCTTCATTCTCTTGACACTCTGCTCCTTGGGCTGGGGCTGAAATTCATTCCAAATTTCACACACCACTTGCCTTCACATTTGTTTATTGTCCAGGGTGGGTCTGAGGGGGGTAATGCGGCGTAACTCTTGACGGGGAGAGAAGCAACAAAAACGCACAAAGATCCGCACTGTTGTTTTTTTGGTTGTCTCGCCGCCTACTTGGCTTTGCTTTTGCGAACAGACGGTGTGTGCATTTTTGGCCTTAGCGGAAAATGAGAGGCAAAGAAACGAGGATGTGCGCACCCGAATTCAAGCAGAACCTACACATGTGCTAGGGGAAATATATAGCCAGGCTTAATGGTCCCGTTATCTAATAATAACGCTTTTGTCGTTCGAGGCGGAATTTCCATCAAAATCCAAATAAGAGCTGTTTGTGCCTCAGAAGAAAATTACTTGGTCTCGCTGCTCGAGAGGTGCCGAGAAAGAAGTCGTTTACCAAAATGAGCCCAGCTCGCTCGTTAAAAGCCTCTGCCTCCGTCTTCCAAACCCAAGAACAGTGTGTGGTGGTGGTGTCCCCTTATCGGAAGCCACAAAGAACAAAGCTTATGAATGCCACTTTACTCTCCACCCAACTTCTTGCACATGTGCTTTAATATTGAAATTAATACATACGAACACAGGGTGCATCATTTTTTATCGATTTCAGATTAAGTACTTTTTTTAGAACTGATTAAATATATAAAGTTGGATATTTGTCATTGAATAGCTAAATTTTACAGTAAGCCTCCGCCAAATTTACCTGAAATTATTTTTATATTTTAAATGGTACAAATACTAATACACAAATCAATAGTTTAATATTAAAATTTTGTAAAAATTCAAATTTAGAAAAGGCTCACTAAAAATCTGATAACTGCCATTATTTAATTGAGGGCATATCTTCAGCATCATGTTTCAATGGAATTTTAAAGATAAAATTTCAATTTGAAAATCAAATGACCTTTTAAGATGACATTTTGTTGTAAACAACTANAAAAATTCAAATTTAGAAAAGGCTCACTAAAAATCTGATAACTGCCATTATTTAATTGAGGGCATATCTTCAGCATCATGTTTCAATGGAATTTTAAAGATAAAATTTCAATTTGAAAATCAAATGACCTTTTAAGATGACATTTTGTTGTAAACAACTATGTAAAAATTTCCAACTCTGTGAATGAAAAACGTTGGTTACGAAGATTGATTTTGAGTTGTAATTTGAATGAAATTTCCAGTCAGAAACATATTTAAAAATAATGTCTGGAAAGAAGAAAAGATGAAACGGTGTTTCAACTGATTTGTAAGAAGTTTCTGTTTGTGTCTTCTTCATGGTGGCGGTTTAATTTGTGATATTAAAATTGTCAAATATATTATTTCAACGTATGTGTGACAAAAAAAGTTCAAAGACTGTGATAATATGAATTTCTTGCTATTTAAATATTTGATCAAAATAGAGCAGATAAATCCGTTAAAGTTTTCTGTACAAATGATAAAATCTGAGCGACAGTGATACGAGTTTCAAAGAAAAGGGGAGATATAATCTTTTGAGTCTATTTAAAATAATTAGGATTTAAGATTTTAAGAGGATCATGAGGAATTATCAAGATTTTCTCAATTATTAAAAGCATTATGAAATTAACAGAATCTTGAAATAATAACCTTATACAAATCGAATTCTATAATTTCAATATAAAAAAGAATTTATTACTTAAAACGAAAAAGTTACACGAACAGTAGTTTTTTAAGACTGTAAAAGTTATAAATGATATTTTAACATTAGTTTAAATAATTTTAAAAAATAAATAGTAATCCAAGTTTTGAAAACATTTATTATATAATAGTTATTAATACAACAAGGTCGATATTAATGCTTATCAACCGTGTTTTATACAAAATTTTATACATTTTCAAATAAATTACTATAAAAATCGTACAAATTCTTCGAATTTTTGTAAAAATATATTTTGCTCTGTTCCACACACTATATCTGCCTTTGTTGCTTATAAATATTTCAATTATATTGCGGAAAAGGGATAGAACATTCCTAAATTAAAAAAAACTAGTGGAACGGTTTCGCAATTTTGTTAAACTTTAATTTCATTGCACTGATCACTGAATTTACAGAAAATTTATTTGGATTGAAATTTCTCCAGGACAAATTCAAATATTTGGATAATAGTTTTCAAAGAAGTTTATGTTTCTATTTCATAACAAAATATTAATTTGCAACTGAGTTTTTAATTATTAAAATCCATAACTGTAATCTGAGAGTGTCGCATAATGTTCAATGTTCATCGTTATTTAACAGTAAAACCTCCAGTATCAAAGAAACTAATCATATAAATTGATAAATTTTGTTTACGGAGGTAACACATTAATAATAAAAAAAGGAAGCACTTGTGCTATAATATCGACTTTGACAGAACAAATTTGAATGTCATAACATCAATTTAATGCAAAAAATGCATAAAATAAGTTAATATAAACATTTTCTTTAGTCTCTTTGAAAAAAATTATTCATTATTTTTCATAATGAGCCTATTTCAAATGCATAAAAAAACCTCAATGAATTTTATATTTAAACCTCCCTTTTTAGTACTGAAAATTGTTATTTGAGACTGCCTTCTCATATGTATTTTATGCAAAGTGCTTTGAAATTTTATGGGGTAATTTATTCGGCTTTTGTCATTAATGTTCATTCAATCGATTTTTTGTTTAGGAGGTAGCAGAGAAAGTCATTTCAATTTTCTTATTTATATTCTCTTTAGATACAATTCCTTTTATTTCCGTTGAAATTGAATAAATTATGTTTATTATATAGGAAACAAAAGTTAAGTTTAATCGGAACACCCTTTACAGAAGAGATGTTACAAGAAAGTAGAGAAACTAACTGACAATATTTATAGTAAAAGACAGTTTAAGAAGAAACCTTAAAGCCGGAAAATATGAAATATGCAAATTTGAAGTCACAAAGAACGTAGTTTTACTTGGTTAGGTCAGGGATTACTAAGAATTTAATATTGGATTTAAGGGTGTATTATTTTTTGTTGAAATATTGACAATTTTCTTAAAATCCTCCTTACGGAATTATTTTCTCAAGACAAGAGCTTCTAAATGCTATGAAAGTTGTCCAGATTTTTGAAAATTAAATGTGTGACGTCATCATCCGCGCTGTGATTCATTGTTTTAGAAGCATTAAACACTAATCCCACTGGAATTAAGGACTTTGCATATGCATATCTGTAACTAAATTCTAGATTATACTACTAAACACTATTTCTTTAAAATTTCAATACTTTTTTGACCGAACTAAATGAGACAATTTTTGCATTTCGCCGCAGAATAATAGTAGCTACTCTAGTCAGAGCATTAGAATAATTCAATATAATATTAATAATATAAATAATATTGCACGTGTTCACCTACTTTAAAAGTTTCTTGTTACGAAATTATTAAATCAAAACAATAAAACAGCGCAGCCAATGACGTTTCACTACTACTACAGATTAACATACTACAAACATATTCTTAAGTAGTGTTAGTCATGACAGAACCAATTTACATTTCAATTTAATTGATTTTGTACTTGAGGCACTGCTGTGTTGGTTTACGGTTAATAAATTATTCATAACAAAGATCGTTAAAATTTTACGTAAAGGTTAATGGTCTTACAGGGGTGTTTTACATTAAATTAAGTTTATAAACACTGAAAAATAAATGAAGCATCAAACGCCTCCACACAAAATTTAATCAATAATTTATGTAATCGACTGATTGACGCACAAATTTTAGTTGTATTTTAAATTAAATTAGGCATTGTGTTCTGTCTTATATTTTAATAATAAGGTAAATGGTTTAAATGAACCCTGAAATATTTGTAAAACCTAGAAAATTTCTCTTAGGTAACCGACTTATTTTTGTTAAATGTTATATAACAGTCTTTTTGATCATATGTATTGCAGAATAAATTGCAAATGAAAAGAACTTGAACTTTTTATAAGAAAATACTTTTAAATATTTTAATCATGATTTTGAGAGGGAATTCAAAATCAAAGGAACTGAAGATGATGTTTATGAGGACTGTTGTCTTTTGATAATTACCAATAAAATTGGTTTATTCGTTTTCATCATTGTTCTACATTGGTTTTTGTTGAGATATGCCTAAGGACCCTAAAACGGCTCCCAAGGAAAATATATTTTAAAATCTAAAACTTTGAACAGGAAAACCCAAAATTAAAAAGGTTCCAGATGGATGAGAAAATTTCAAAAGTTATATCCAGGATTATATGTAAATAGTAAGAATAAGAAACTTATCCCTAAACAGAGAGCCTCATATACTTACAGAAAAGAATTTTCACTGGATACGTTTCCTTTTTAGTCGCCGAATTTCTTGATCTTAACGGTTTCTAAAAAATCATGTTTTACCAATAGAGTCAAAAGTGGTTGTGTGTGTATGTGTATTCGTGTAAATTAAACGCGGCGAGGATAGTTTCTTCTTCTTATACGACTTAACAACCGCTCCCGGTGTAGGTTTAATATAATGATAGTTTGCCAAATTTGTCAATCTTTTACAATTAACAATTGAATATCATGTTTACGTACCATTATTTGTTGTGATATGATTATCACCAAGAACAAATGATTCTATATGTAGACCTTATTTACTGACAGGTATTTGCCACCGAAACTGAAAACACATACTACGAAGAAGATTATCCCTTTCACCATTCTATCTGCATACATTCAATAAAAGGCAGTAAATTAATAGTATTAGAAAAATCCGGTTTATCTTTTCCACTCGATGCACTCCGTCCAAGATTTCAATACCTGTCTGGTCGAACGAATAGCATTGACGATACTGATCATTCGACAGTTGAGGCCGAGGTATTATTTTTTTTGTTAAATGTATTTAAAACAAATATCAATCTTTGACTGTTGTTAGTGAAAACGAATAATGAAATTCGAAAGAAAAAAATTATGGTTTGATCAGGACTAGAGTTGAATTCTGTGCAACGCTTTAACCACTGCGTACAGTTTGATGTCAATTTAATTGCGAATAAAAAAGACTGAAGATAAGAAATATTTAATAAGCGCAATTTTGCTTGGTGAAATGCATTATTGACACATTCCCGTTAGAAGTCATATGAAACAAAACGGGAGTCAAATGCAGACCGACAATGAAAGCCGCGAATACTGCCTTGGAGATGGTTCGTCACAATATACAGCAATTAGACACTTCAAAGTAGTGTTCGATGCTAGTTAATCGGAACCAAAATGAGTTTTTATTATTATTCCGTGAAGATGAAAAAAAAAACTATCTAATCGCCTGGAAAAGATTTTCGAGGTTTCGCAAAATATGATTGACATTGATTGTCAAAAAAGAATACCATCCATTTCCTATGGTGAAGTTTTGGACCGGTTCAATACATGGTTATAGAATAAAAAGAAAAAAAAATCTCTTTCGTCCTTACATCGTCTGTTCACTCCTCTTCTGTTATCATGTCCTAATATATTGAATCAGACTACGAACTTCTGATCCATCCTCCAAGCCCCTTATAAAATACCCTTCAAATGTTATACTGTTTTTAGATAAAAGTCTTGACTAGAAGGTTTAAATTCTTCCCGTAAAATTTAAATCGTAAATTGTAAAACCCGACAAAATTCGCAATACAAATCCTGAAATCATGTGCTAACAATTTACTTATTTACCATAATCGGATATTGCACTTTGGAAAAGCTCAGTCTCAGTCTCTCTCCGAGTGTCTGTTTTCCGTCGAATCGAATTGGAATCAGTTTGTTTCAGGTTAGAATCCCGATATTAGCACGATGAAAATCCTGAGCTTACATTCTGTTTAACATGCGGTATCTTGTAGGGGGAAATTGTAAATTGGAAGATCGAAGAGGAAAAAGAAGAGCGAAGAAACCCAATACTGATTTAAATCTTCTATCTGCGGTTGGCACCAGTTGTCATAAAATCTGAATATATTTATCTTGAGAAATGGAGAGAGAGAGAGAGAGAGAGGAACGACCGATATCAATTTGCAAAATTGCATATTGAATTGCAGGCAATGAGCCACTCTCCTCAGATTCCGATTGCACAGTAATGCATCCTTAACCCTGTAATGTTTTATTCAATTCACAAAATTATCATAGATTAAAGTTTTCAGAAATACAAGTAAAAGAAATGAAATTTTATAGGTTTTTCAGCTTTAATTTACTGTGCATAAAGTTTCGTTTTGGAATTATGTGCATCTTTTAATATTTTTCTTGAAAGACACACAATTTATATTGTTATTCAAATTACTTCCATATCACCTTTAAAATTATACCAATTTCATTTTTACAGTTTAATACAAAATGACCTTCAAATCAAATTAAAATATCGAAAACTTATGTGGCTTTATCACTGACCTTTTACAGAAACTCAAATTAGGCCTAATTTCAGTAATTAGAAAATGAACTCGGTTTGGGCTTGTTAAGGAAATATTTTTAGATAACACATGAAAAAAGTAACATTTTCTACATATACTGTATATAGTTAATGATTTATGTTAATGTACTTTTCATTTATCTAAATTTATTCGATTTTGTTTTTCTTACACAGAAAAGTTAATAATCTTTAAAATATATATAAAAAAACCAAGGTCAATATCAAAAATTTTTAAGTGACATTAGGACCAAGTCTTTGTTATATTATATAAAAAATTGTTTTCTTGTATTTGGAAAAGAATTGCAGAAAAGCTCTAATTATTTGTGAAACAGTTTTTTAAACTTTTCGAAATTATGAAAAACATACTATTTAGGCTGCACGACCAAGACGGGCGCCCGGGTCATAGCCCGGGCCCCATATATTTTGTTTGTGTGGAGCTCGAGTGGTTTATATAAATTGACTTGGGCACCCATTAATAAAATGCACCTAATAAGCGAAAACCGCTTCTAGTAAATTGCATGCGAATTGCACGTGTATAAGTGTAGTGTATAGGGCCCGGGCAATGACCCAGGTGCCCGTCTTGATGGTAGAGCTTAATTATTTCGATTTCTGATACTTGTTATATTATTAAAATCACCTGATTGTACACTTATTTTTACTACGTACTTTATCTCGGTATTTCATTCTTTTAGTATAATGGTTTTAAATAAAAACATTACTTTTGGATTTTTTTCTTTGAAATTTCTTCTGCGAAATTAACACAAACTTATTTTATAATAGTGGTTTTTACAACAAGGTCGATAAGATTATTAAAAACTTGGAGTCTAGAAATGTACGAGGCATAGTGGGGGGTTTTTTTTAAAAAAAAGTCTCGTGTATTTAATAATAATTATCGACCGTATTTTATACAAAATTTTGTCTAAATAGCAATGTTCTAATAAACTGAGTGTTATTTTTGTGGTGAAGGCGTCGACTTGAGAAAATTTGATGTCTGTAAGATCTGATCGTGCCTTTAGGCATGCCTAATTTGAACAGCTGTGTAATTTATAAATGCTACATATTTATAAACATTTTTTAAAATATCGGTAGAAGGTATTAGTAAAATATATGAAATGAATTTTAAACTTTGAATTTTTGTCAATTTTTGTCAATTTTTTTAAGGACGTACTTCTTATCCATCCTTCTCATTCTATCAGGTTGGGAGTGACTATTCTTGACTTATTCCAATAGTTTTTTCCCTGAATTTACCATTTTAATTGTAATATATCGAAATAATCTCAAGATATTTAACAAAATCAGATTGGATTTGATAAAGGAATAGTTACTTTTACCAAATTTATCAAAAAAATATTTTGAAAAATCTTTGGTCTACTGTGATTAAATAATTTTATCAGTTACAAATAATAGTAGTATGTCTAAAGCCAGCTTTTAATGCCCAAAGAAAAAATTGAAGCACACGTGCTATAAAAACGGGAGACTGAACTAGACAACAATATAAAATGCATTTATAAAAATGCACAAATAAACAAAAAATGAATTATGCATTTAAGGGTTAAAATCTTAAACGAACCTTGATGCAATTTTTGGTAGACATTTACAATTTCCTGAGAACTTTTAAATCTGTCGTCCTTTAAAATATATATATATTTGGGGCTCTCTGTCACTAATTCTTTTACACGGCTTAATGGAAAAGTTTTATAATTATGGGAATGCCGCCAGCAGAATTAATAGCATTCAACTTGTTATTATAGCCGGAATTTGTGTTCAATTACCATAAGCTCCAACTTGACAATTACGCAATGCTTTATTGGAATAATTACGTAATTCACTCTGGCAATTTATTTTCTATACTAATTTATTTTATCGCCCCCTCTCTCGCTGGCTCTCCTGTCGCTCCTTTCAATTAATCCGCCTTATCGAATTATCATATTTTAACGGCCGTTAACGACGTAATTAGCCTCCTAATAACTGGAGCAAGGTTGTTTAGGCGACGTTTGAACTTTGAAGTTATGAACTTGAAAATTACAAGTCTTAAGGGTTATGAAGTTCGAAGAAGTTATCGAAGTTGATGATTTCCAAGAGCTACATTTATTTTTGTCAAGATGAAAGGGATTTTGCTTAAGCTATATAAATTTTAATTAATTATTATTGAACCAAGGTTTGAGCAGTAATGGTAGGCAATTACTAAAATTCAGATTTGTTCAGAAATTCCATAATCTATTCAAATTTTCAAGAAAATTGTTAACCAAAAATTCTCTTTTGTTAATATTATTAATTTTTAACTAATTATGAAGCAAATAGAGTAAGTTCTGGCCACTGAATGAATCATGGTGATAGATAGTTTTGGTGATAGTGATGTCAAATTTCGATATTTTAAATATCAATGATTACTGATTACTTTTTTATTATTATATATTCACTTATTAAATTGGAACACCGATAAAAAGACACCAAAAGTTCAACTCAAGGATGGGGCGATAAGACACACAACTGTTAAACGTAAAGGCTTCCAGAAACAAAAAATGTGGAAAGAATTATTCAGGAGAAAATTGATAAACATTTTTCAAAAACAGATCACAATTTATTGGAATTCAAAGAGTTGGTAAATTTACAATGGAGAATTGGATCTGATCACTTTGGCCGACGATTCTAAACTGAGGCTCAAAATACAAAATGTACTCTCTTATAACGAAATATTTCTCGACTTTCCTAAAAACTTATGGCAATAATTCCGAATACATTACCACTGGTGATGTCAAACTTCGATATTTTTAAATATTAATGATTACTGATTCCTTTTCATATAGTATCGAGTCTTAATTATTCGATATTGATACTTTTCCAAATGTTTTTTTTATATTATTTGGTCATAGGTTTCTCGAGTTCAAAACTTAAAATAATATATAATATAAATAATTTAAATAATTTTTCTCAATGCCGCAATCCAGTCTTTATTAGAAAGATAATCTGTTCTTTTTTTATCTAGAAACGATAAAAATTATTCGTTATAAACTGCTGATTTTACACTTTATAGCACAAATAACTATTTTCCTAACATTAGATATTTTTTCCTAATGATAATTTAATATATAATGATTGATTCCTAAGCATTAGAAAATTGGTGAATTAATCATGTTAATTACAACCCTTGAATACTAGGTAATTGTTGACATTTATTAATATTATCTTGAAATGGCTATCAGTGGGTTGAGCCCTGTAATAGATACTAAATACAATCGAACTGGAACAGAACCTGTGGTATATAGTAATGAAACCCGTTAGTATATTTATTTTGTTTCGCGTATTCGGTCAAATACGATATTTCTTTTTTTCATATTTAATCTATTATAAGTTTTAAATAAAGCTCTAACTTTTGCTAACAGAACATTCTTAATTGTAAGGATGTCGATTGTATAACATGAGTTTGTAATGTAGATCTTAATAAAGCAATGATAGTTAATCTCAAAAATTAATATTAAAAATTTCAAAAATCTCCTGGCAGGATCGCCATGAAATGTAGGAAAAACCTCACCATTATTCTTAATACTCAATTATAATTGGTCACAAACGACAAGAATAAAAAAGTATAAATTAGACAGCCAAGCTCAAGGGTTGTTTATTCGTGTTTAAACTATGGACAATTTTAAATTAGAGAATATGTTTATACTGTTAGTATCTGTTGTGTTCTTAGATTAGATAAGAAACAGAAATAAGGTCCTATTCTCGTTGCCGAAACGACCTGCCATTCAATGGCTATGTTTAAAAAAGAAGAACCACTATCAGTCACTGCTTATCACAATCTGTTTATTAAAACGAACTAAAAACGATAATTACAATGATAGTAGTAAATAATAGTTGGACCGCCTACAGGGTATTCCACAACACTATCCTATATATTTATCATTATTATATAAAGATGGTATGTGCCAAATGGAACCTGCGGTGCGACCTGTAAGATGTGCAACTTTTATATTTATATAAAAAGAAAGCTTTGCCTTTTTTTAAGATATAAAATTTTGAACTCGTATAATTTTTATTCACTATTGAAAAATAGTATATGTCGATACTAGTGGTGAAATAAAGGACGAATTTACAATTTAAAAATAGGTAAATGAGTGCTGTAGTAACCTATTTCACATGTGTATTGAACGCTATTTTGAGTAATTCTGAAAAAAATACCAACTAATCGGTTATGGCAATAATATGTTATTTCATTAAATTGTTAACTATAGTGTGCAAATTTTGAAATATTTCCGCACTCCGTGCTGTACAGTTAACCGTTACAGAACCAATTTGCATTATAAAAAGGCTTTATATCGATACGGAATCACGCAAAGGTTGAATTGGTACTACTTTTTTTTGTACTATCGAAAAAGAATCAATAATTGCTTACAAAAAGTCGTAAAATGTTAAAATTTACATGAAATTTTGTGCCAAAAGTTGCATCAGCTACCAAATAGATATTGATTATGGAAATAAGTATTTCAAAGGATAAAAATCTTGATCTCGTATTTAATTATACGCTCATTTCCTCATTAAAAACACCCAGGTTATAAATATCTATATAATTAAACCAAGTTTTTATTTGAACACGCTTATGATTTCTTATATTGACCTTTATTCGTATGTAATTAAAACAATTACAGTTTCTATAAACATTTGTTAGGTCATCTCCAAAGATTTCTAGTCATGTTTCTAGGGAATGCCTTCTACGTGCACATTATTGTTAGCCTAGAATTAATTACGTATTTCATTCGATTGGAATTTCTAAACGCGCCATTTTTTATATTCTAAGAATTAAAGAAATTCTGAAATTATTGTTGGAACAAAGAATTTATTTTCCTCTGTTAGAAATTATAGGCTTGAAATAGTATGAAATATTATTAAGTACCATATACTAAATATAAAATACATGGAATCCTAAAAATGTTGGCTGTAAACTTGGAATTTGTCATGTAAAGACTCGCTTTCACGGAGCACGCAACTTTTAAATTATCCATGTTTCGTTCTACTTCTTACACACTTTCATGCGTTTCTTAACCCCAAGCCCAAGTTTACATTGTTAAAAACATCATTTTTTATTATTTCATTTTATGTTAACATTTGTGTTTTTCCACTTTTTCACAATAAAATGTAATTAGAAAAACATTAATGTTTTATAACAAAAGATACAGCATTTTCATTTCTTTTTAGAGTTTGGTTTTTGTAATTGCTATTGATCTAAACAATTAAAATCGAATTAATGAATCTTTAACAACATATATTGTGTTTTTAATTGTTCGTTCAATACATGAAATAAAAGAATTTTCAGAAAGAACCTAAAGGTGGTCGGCCTTTGATTCATTTTTGATAAAAATTTAATATACAACGCGAGTTAGTTCTAAAAACACACCCTCGATTCCTTAATATCTCTGGAACCAGATGTCGCAGGAGCTTCAAATTTACACACAATATTTCTTGTAAAAAATCATAATTGTATGTAAAAAATTATTCCAAAAACTTTGAAAGATATCGCGAAATTGCGAGAAAAAAATGGAACAACTCACTTGTTTTAATAGTCAGCACTATAAATGCACCCATTTATGTCCACAATGGGGAATTTTAAACTAATGATGGGAATAGTTAGACATTCCGAAATATTTTGAGAATTCCGCAAAAATAGGTCGCTCTGTATTAGGATACTGAACCAGTCGTCCAATGATGTCTAAAAGATTTATGGACGATGTGTAGAGAATTTATTAATATATCTCTAAAATAGAATATCCTTTGGGTTAAATACCTCGATCAAAGTATTTGAAGTAAATTTTTACATACAATTATGATTTATTTAGAGTAATTTTGTGTGAAAATATTAAGTTGCGAGATCTGGTTCCAGAGATATCACGGAGTGGTGTGTGCGCTTATAGAGCTAATTCGCACTGTATTTTAGATTGTGGAAATGCATTTATATTTAAGATAAAGATATAAAAAAAATCGAATCTTTGACAAGTAATTTGCTGCCATTTAAAAGTGGATACAGATTAATGTCAAGAAATGAATGGTTTTTTTCGGTGGCAAGAACCTGTCAATGAATAGACTCTATCTAGAATCATCAGTTCATGGTGCTTATCACATCATAACAAATATTGCTTCGTGGTCATGAAATTCTTCTGTCAATTGTGAAAGATTGGCAAATGAATAGATAGGGCATTTGAAAATATTGATTACGAAAAATTAATAGAGCCTATTTAGTGACAGGTTTTTACCACCGAAACACAACACACATACTACGAAGAACATCATCCCTTTAATAATTGTCGTCTGTATCCGTTCGTTGAATAGCAGCAAGTTACTAGTATTAGAAAGATCCCATTTTTCTCTTCAATTCTATGTATTGAAAACCAGTTTGAATTCGAATAAATAGTGTAAACAATACCAGATATATTATACTGTAAATGTATTTAAACAAGAATTAATCATAAATTGTTATTATTAGTTGATAATGGCAAATGAATTTTGAAAATAATAATAATTTCACTGCTTTTACTGGGATTCGAACAATTAAAATTATTTGATTCTATATGTTTAACCAACTACGTTACTTCGGTACAATTTTAGATATAAATTAAAATATAATCCGAATATTGGATATTTAAACAAGTGAAATAAACTGTACATGTCAGAATAAACCTAATAAAGTTAAACTCAAAATATTTTTTTTCGCTTTCTTTTCTTTGTGAGTAAAGAATTGTGGCCATTAATCTTATTTTTTTCGTCACTTATAATTTTAAACCAAGTATAAACATAATGAAAATAATAATATTGAAGAATGTTCTCATTTGATTAAATTTTTTAATATATAAAAGTTTCAAAAATTTCAAAAAAAACTAAATTAAAAAAAAACAAATTATCAAACGCGTCATAATCTATAACTTTTGAACCACAAAGACGTGAAATAATTTATTCCAACACTTGTCGCATAAATAACTAAATAGTTTCCGGTTGAAGATATTAACGCCGTCCAGTTCGTTCCAGAGGGTTTCTTAATGAATAATAAAGTGGCTGCAATTAAATCCTTGAATAGTTGATTATACGAAAGTCCAAAATGGGGTTAACATTAGGGAACACGCACGATTCACGCAACAAATAATGGGCTTATGATTAATGACACTTTGAGATTAAAATCAGAAATCCTAATGGAAAATGCTGAAATACCTAAGTATAATGCAATAAATTGAATAAAAGTATAGATTAAAGTTGAGAAATAAATTGAATTCAATCGATTTATGAAATAAAATGCAGCTCGGGGCGAATGAACTCGTTTTTATTCAAAAGCAATCTCTAGAGTTAATTTATCTTGACAAATTTGTTTTTATTAAATTTTCCAATTGGACAGGTTTCCATGTGCACTGATTTATTTCGCAAAAAGCCCCCGATAAGTCGTTTATTGGACATGTTTGATCATTTAAACCCCTTTCAGAATTTTTTTTATCGCAAACGAAATTGAATTTCGGCGGTGTTTCCGTTCCTCTTGTGCCATATCAGTTTGTTTTCATCAAATCAATTTATGAGCTTGTTTACCGGACTTTTTTGCTTCTAGTTCCATGAGGCAATAAAAAAAATTCGCAATATTCATCGAACAAATAACCCAAATGCAGATGTTGGTTCCGTTAATCAAAGTAGGCGATTTATTATAGGCTATGTTTGCTTAGATTATAAGTTAAAAGAATGTGATATTCAAAATACGTGATAAATTTATTCTAGGAAAAATTATTCCAAAATAAATTTCTTATAAATATTAAATTCCCAATTTACATCTAAATTTATTATGAAATATTAAATAAAATTCAGCAAAGGAATATATAATTTAATAAAGACACTCCGTTGCAAGTGCATTAAATTGAATTTAATTATCAATATCTCCGGTTCTTTCTATAATCTTAAAAAATCCTTTAATAGTCTGGTTAAGGGTTTCAATGAGAGGAAAAGAGTATCAAAAATAGAGTTAGATTAATCGGAGTTTAATTTGGAAGGCAAAAATCGGCTTTCTACCAATTAAGCCAAATTTTTTAATGTGAATTGAAATTTCTTTGAGTTTTTTACGCTGTGGAATTTCTTTCCACAATAATTTCAAAAGTGGTTTATGCACGTTTCGTGAAGCCAACTTTTGACCAGAAGAACATCTTTTCCAATTAGCCTAATTTTTATATATAGTATTTTTTGTTTCACATATTTATAAATAAATCTATAAACTGCAATCATGCTAAACAACGTATTGATAACAATCCGAATAACACAAAAATGCCAGAAATCATCGATTAAATTTGTTTCAAAATCCAAATTTCGGTGCCATTTTAAATTTTTTTTTAAGTTTAGATTTATTTGATATTTTTAGAAAAGTGCAAAAAAATATGTTCTGCTCGGGTGTAAAATCTTTTTTGCTCTGCCGTATCGAAACATACGCTTTTCGATATCCATTTGAGTTTCCTAATGTTTCACTTTATGGTAATTTGAAAAAAAATGTAATAAACTATTCAAAAAATTTGTCTCATAGTCAAAATTTGGTCGCCATTTTTGGCCTCAAAATACACAAAATATTGGTCTCGCCTATGATATAGGACCGTGATTATGTTTCAAATTAATTACCGTTTTCTGTTTTAAAATTTTAATATTTACCGTTTTAACAGCCATCTACATATAATTTGATTATTTTTGTTCGATTTTTAGCACATTCAGAGATAAATCCGCTGAACTGTAATGTAAATAAATTATAGCAATAGGATTATATTGCTTTAAATAGAAATTTATTTTTCATAAATTAAAGCAAACAAATGTTCCATGCCAGAATATAATTTGCATTTGCCATATGAGTTAAGAGGAAACAAACTCTATTAGTTTGAAATCCAACCATTAACGGTAACTTTACAATTTAAGATTTCAGAAATG
Source organism: Clogmia albipunctata (assembly GCA_001014945.1). Classification (NCBI taxonomy): domain Eukaryota; kingdom Metazoa; phylum Arthropoda; class Insecta; order Diptera; family Psychodidae; genus Clogmia; species Clogmia albipunctata. The sequence goes on from JXOV01022073.1 coordinate 16,078, forward strand.
TTTCAATTTGTGAAACATGTCAATTTTTAAATTTGCATTGGTAAATAATGTAATTTAATGTGAAAATGTAAAAGTTTCAGTACTCATGAGTGAAGTGCAAAAAACGTCATGGTTTCTAACTCGGAAACGATGAAACACTCGCCTTCGGCTTGAAAGGTTCACACTCGTTTCACTCGTNGAAATGTTTCAATTTGTGAAACATGTCAATTTTTAAATTTGCATTGGTAAATAATGTAATTTAATGTGAAAATGTAAAAGTTTCAGTACTCATGAGTGAAGTGCAAAAAACGTCATGGTTTCTAACTCGGAAACGATGAAACACTCGCCTTCGGCTTGAAAGGTTCACACTCGTTTCACTCGTTAAAAAATAGTTGAATTTATACCCTTGTAGCACAAATGACTATTTTTTAACTCGGAAACGACGAAAAAAATCTAAATTTTCACTAGGGCGTAAAATTGACCCATTATGAAACTTAAATCGTTGTCGAAAACTAACTTTTCAATACAAATGTGCAAAAAACACTTTTAATGTGTAATTGAAACTAAATAAATTTAAATTTTTCAAATACGACTATCCAGGAAGTAAATCACTTTTTAAAGTGAAAATGTGAAATGTAAATTAAACATTAAAAAGTAAAGGCAATCTGAAGCTTATTTCGGATGCCAAAATTTGATAGTCTGCTCATTTATATTAGGGCTTGTTGGGAAGCAGGAGGAATGGAGAGAGAGAGAGAATTAACGGGATTAAATATGCTAAAGTAATTTGGCGAGATAATCCGATGGCAATTTTTTTGCGCAGGAAATCATTAAAAATAACTTTGCCTGCTGATCCCTGGCTGTCCGGGATACTTCCATCATCATCCATCCATCTGTCCATTTTTCCCCAGCTCCAGGATCACACTTCTTCTTCTACATCATATTATTATTTCCATCTTTCTCTTTCTTCGTTTTTCATTACTTATTTGCCGCCTCCTCTTCATTTATTTACGTATTCTCATCTCGTTGTGAGCCCGCATTGGCATCAGTTTCATTTAAAATTTATTCCCCGTACTTTCTCTCACTCCTGTGTAATAATCACGTGATTTGATTCCCAGAGCAGCCAAAGGCGTTCTTTAAAAGCACGAGGTCGCTGAAGAAAGTTTTTTCTTTCGGTTTTTGAGATGGCATTGACAGAAATGGATTTGAGAGAGTTTCTTGGAAAGTATTTTTTTTATCCAAAGAACTTTCTTCTAAGATGAAAATTCGTAGGAAGAAGTTTATTCCATAAGCCATTTCTTTAAATGTAAATTAAAAGAAAAACAAAACTGGAGGATTAGAATACTGATTCGGAATTTGGTTTTTAATTAACCTAGTGTCATAATAATAGACAGAAATCGATTGATCGGTATCCATTACTTCAGATTTAGGTGCTCTTTATTGTTCACTTAACATTAAAATAAATTATCAACGAAAAGTCAATTTTGACAAGTTCCTAACTAGGAGCTGTTTCCTTAAGTTCGCCACAAATTTTCCCCATGGTTTAGGTTATTATCGGTAGAAAACGTCAGTAATAACCTAAACAATAACAAAGAAAAACAATTTGAGAAACATTTTGAGAAATATTTAATTTCTCCTATTTTAATTTAAATAAAAAGTTAAAGTTAAATATCCAATAAAATGCAAGGTATTAAGAAGTGAATAATTGAGCGGAAATTTTGTTGCTTTGAAGAAAATCACTAACTTGTAGAAATTTTTTTAATTTGTAAAAAGTTTTAATTTTTAGTAATTTATGTATACCTTAATATAGAAAGGTTTTTTTCTTTATATAAATTGAAGATATAAGTGTTTTATTCTTGTTGATGTGTTTTTTCGGTATAAATAAATAATTTTCATATGACAAAAAGTTTTTTCTAAATTTTGTGTACCTAAACCATTTTAATTCATCTCATATTTAATTAATTTCTTATCTTTTGCGAGTGAAAATAATAAGAATTTGTTCTCTATATATATTTATTCATCGATTGTATTACCAAAAATAAAGTAATATGGTCTGAAAAAAGATATATTAGAAATAATATGAAAGAGGAACTTGTTCTCTTCCTCAAAGTAATAGAACAAAATTACCATGTATGTTGTAATGTTGGTGAACAGAACTGAGGAGCTTACGGAAACGGGGCCTTGGAGTGACAGCTACTTTTTAATTCCCTTAATATTGTATTGAAATTAATTCAAAACATTATTTTAAGAAAGATAATTCTATATCACTTAAAAAGAACAACTTCCTCTGGCCCACCAACATAATTCAGAATAACTGAAATACGAGTACATTTGTCATACATTTTGTATGAAATCTGGCAAAGGTTCAAAAATAAGTGTCTTCACTATCACTATAGGCTTATGGGCCGGTGGGGTCCTTTGTCTGTATTATTCTTTTACTCCATTCTTGTCGGTTGATTGTCACTTCCTTATAATCGCTTACTGGTTGTAGACACTGTTCTGCTTCAATTATACTTCCCTACTAGTTTCTTTCCTGTCAGCCGCGCTTCCATTGTTTTCTTAGGGAATCAGTTTTTTTCATCCTAGTCATGTGGTCTGGTCATCGTAGTTTCTTTAATACCACAAACCTCAATATGGCACAGTCCTAATATTTATCATAAACTTTTGAGTTGTGAAGAAATCAGAATTATCGAAAACCGGCTCAAATAATCGTCGTAGAAATTTCTGTTCTACTTGTTTTAGACGTAATATTATTGTCCACGTTGCGCTACCATATGTTAAGTGTAAACCGCGTAGACGGTCAATAATTTTAAATTAAAATTTTAATAAAACTCAAATTTTAAAAAGGTTTAGTAGAAAATCTGATAACTGTCATTATTTTATTAATGACACATCTTTCGGATCCTGTGTGCACAGAATTTTGAAGAAAAAAATTCAATTTAAAATTCAATTATCTTTGAGTCCGTCATTTGCAGAAGCAAATACATTTAAAACGGACTTGGGTTAAAAGTCAGTCAAGGGCACTTTTTTATATGGAGCCCGGATAATTTGTTATTTTGCGTGGCGTAGCACAATTGTTATTTGAATTTGTTTTAAAGTTTAAAATTTGCAAATAACTCTATTACATAATTATAAACTAAATCGACTGTTTTTTAGTTATTTGCCTGACCAGAATGATAAGTATTAATTGAAAAAAAAAAGAATTTCCGATATTTAATACGCTTCGTATAAAAATGAAATCTTAAGGGTAGGATTCCAAATACCCATTGGTTTTTATATAAGAACAGTTCATGTGTTCAAGGATATTTCAATCACGCAAAATTTTAAATTATTATAGATTGAACAAAATTTAAAGGCTGAATTACAATCAATTTCCTTATTATGATCTAATATTTTTTATCGTTTCGGTGAATTTAGCTAATTAAAATGTCAGAAATTTAATTGTAAAACTTAATTAAAACGAAATTGACAAGCTTCACTCAGGGCTAATGAAATCGGCGACATTTCAAACTACAGCTGCCAACAAAACAGGAACAAAGTTGCAATTCAATGAGCAGCTGAGCCTAGGATTAAGTTCCTCCATTCAATTAGCTGTTGTCTCGGTGCAAATTGCACAATGCAAATTAATGCCATTGAAATTTATAAGTTTTTTAATAATCGGATTTTGAATAGTTTTTGATATTAAACGAAAGTTTGTACAAAGGAATTTGTTTATTATAATCTTTGAATAGCTATGTATTTTTGGTTAAGTTTAAGAACAAAAGAGTAAATTAATTATATCTACCAAAACTTTCTTTCATTGTAGTCGATTTTGAAGTTTTCTTTTTTTGTTTAATATGTCTTTTATAAATGCTTTAAAATAAATTTCAGAAATTGCTGTATTTGCATTCAAAGTTTAGTTTATGAGGGCTGTCTCACAATATATCTGTTTTTGAACCGAATAGCGCTGGTGTTCCAAAATAAATATTTATTTCTTTTGAACACTATCTTAAATTGTTTTATTTAAAATTTTATCAAAATTAGTAGAATACTTTTGATTTAATTATGTATGACAACGGATGTTTTGGCAGTGTTTTGAAAATCGAGAAGAGATGTTTAACAAGTTCCATTATGATTTCACATCGACTTTTGTTGAGTAAGGTCAAAGTGATCCCACAACAGGTCATATTGAGTATAATATGGGAAACTCAGGAATCTGTATTAGTAGAAATCAAAAATAGAGTGCTCTAGATAGCTGAGATACTAGACATCTTAAAACACTTGAAAGAGCCTATCCTAAATGAATATTGAGAATGAAAAACCTATCAGTGCAAAGAGTGCCGCGATTTCACGATTTCTCTGATCGACATTGATTTTAAAAATTGAGCTGAAAAGATTACAGGGTTTTACTATTCTAAAGCTTTGGATTGATTCGATTTCGTGTTTCAGAATAAAAAGACTTCATTTGCACATAATTATGCCTTCTCCGGCTTATACCTCATCCATCATCATGGCATAATTATTAGAATTTTTTTAAAACTAGTAAATAAAATCCAAGTACCACTTAATTTAGTGAAGTGAGCTAAAAGGGAGATCTATTTTAAAATAAAACATAATTGTTCTAAAATTTGAGATTTTCCATGGTAGGCCTATTATTTCTCAGACAGCCCTCGTTCATAAATTAATAAATCATCGGCTACATTTCTCCCATTCTTATTTTTTTTCAAAAAGGAGAGCTTTAGAACAACATTTACCAATTACTTTGAGAAGTTCATAAAAAATTTATCAAAATATATTGAATTCATGGTCTTTTGTCCTCCTTTAGTTCCAAAATTAACAAATATAATAATTCTGTCCACACGCCTTGAATTATAATTGGAAATTTGTATCGGTGATTTCTATGAATATTAATACTGGATAAATATTTAGATTAATACAAGGTAAATGGTCAAATTATCTACAGGTGTTACCTTTAATCATTCATTGGCAATTGAACAAACAAAACTATCCATTTATTATGCAAAGAACTTTACCGGAAATACTTCTCATGTCAACGACTTCCATTCGTGCTATTTATATTCAATATCGATAAATATATTTCAGTATCTGACATAAATGTATTTCCTGTTTATTTATTTATTATTCATGGAGAGTGTGGAGCATGACTTTCTATTAATTTCCATTGTCGTCAGTTCGATTTGTCAACAAAATGCTATTTATTTAAGTAAAGTGGAACATTTATTCAAATAAATTATAGTTTGTTTGTCATGAAATTGATGAAAACTAATATAATTTGTCTCAAATTTTGATTAAAAGAGAAAGTATTGAACAAACACATGATATAATAGTTATTTATGGCGAAAGTTTAGAGTTTTAAAATGGTTTATTGTGATACTTGAGTCGAAAATGAGTTTTGAAATACAAGCTGTTAAATGATTTTCCGAGCTAAAATAATATATTTCGATACAAGTGGTGAAATAGAGGTTATTACAGTAAAAATAGATATATGAGTGATGTAATAACCTATTTCACATGTGTATTGAATCTATAATTAACAATAAAACCGTTCACAGCGGTTTTTGCAATAGCAACTCATAACAAAATTTTCATGTTAAAATATTTAAATTATAAATTTTCCCTTTTAATTCCTGGGGCCCGTTTCTCTAAGCTTACGAAGTAAACATTAAGTTCGCCGTGAACAGCGAAAGGAGTTTACAACAAAAACATAAATTGAAAATCATTTCCATTCATGCAACCAGCGGAAATCTATTCATATGTCAGTTTTTTTCGAAGATATATTTATTTTGACGCTATATTACTTTACTTTTGGTAATACAAACGAAGAATGGATATAGCTAGAACACATTTCTAATATTTTCACTTAGAAAAACTAAGTAATTAATAAAATATGAGGTGAAATATAAATGGCCCCAGCAAATCAAATTTTAAAATACACTTTTTGTAACCTGAAAATTAAATTTTAGATTAAACTAACACATCAACATGATAAATACAATTACATCTTCAATTTATATAAAACAATATCTTTATTTTTTACGTAATTTACATAATACTGATAATTTTTCAATATTTTAAATTTTCACAATTTTCTTGTTTTTCTTTAGCGAGACACAATTTCCGCACAATAATTCACTGTATACTTTACTTGATCATTTCAATATAATAATTTGAAAACCTTGAAATATAACTTAAAATTAACAAAATTAATCGAATTATTGTTTTGATAAAATGAAACGTCAAATATTGCGATGTTATTAATGAAACCCGTTAACATTTGGTTGACTACCGTAAAAAACCGTTTCGTAGTGGCGAAAGCGAAAATTCTTCGTAAGCTTATAGAAACACCCGGCTGTAAGGAACAAGGGGGGTCTCAACCTCAACCAACGGGTTTTCGACATTTCGGTGACTATTTGTTTTCAGTGTATTATTAGTCAATTAATAGCACCTAGACCAGTTGAAAAGGGACCCAGTCAATCCTACCCGCCCAGGGATCGAACCCTTGACTCCGAAGATATAGTCGGATGCGTTACCGCATCGGTCACGAGGCGTGTGACAACAATATGTAATTTCATTAAATTGATGACAAGTAAGACACAGTGTGTTGATACGAGTGAGATTGAAATACTTTTAACGAAAGTTAAAGTGACTTAAAGTCACCAACGTAGCGAGTGGTTTAAAGAAGGCCTGCTTATGCATTACATAGTAAATTGAAACCAAAAATTCAAATTCTCTCATTGTTTTCTGTTTCATTCACTTATTACGGTGTGACAGGTAAAAATATATATTGGCATCTCTTACTTGCACACAAGAAACATTATACGTTAAATAAATGGTTTAAATTTTAAATGGATCGAAAACAGTTGATTTAGTACTATTGAAATTTAAACATTCAATGAAACAGTCACAAACACATGCATAGTTTGGTAAATACTTTTAAATCAACAACATATTTGACGTACATATAAATTCGATGGATTTCTTTCACAGAGCTCGCACATTAATAATAAAGAAAAAACGCTAGTTCTTTAAATAACTCTTTAAAGCACTTGCGCTATAAATTGACTTTTTAGTACCTAATATCGATTTTATATATCTAAAATGCATAAAGGTTACTTTAGAGTAATACTCTGTTAAACATTTGAGCTTCCTTTGCCATCTAAGTTGAGATACAACCCAATTAACCAAATACGGATGTGCTCTTCGTTCTTGGATCCGAATTTAAATTTCCAATGTAGCAAAACGTACTTTATTTCGTCCAAATAAAAAGGAAATTGGAGATAAAGTAGAAAGGAAGCTTTGTTTTCTTCAATTCGCACTTTGATGGTATATTTATCTAGGCTTTTCGCAGATGCGGAATCGTAAATAATACACGTATTTATAGAGCTGCTTTCTGTCATTTCTTCACTCATTTATTTTTATACTTCTTTCTGGTGCTGCTTCTGCTGTGTATCAATGGCCTGAATTGGTTGCGTGAAAGGTCGGCTGTGCCAATATAGATTGGGCTGTAAGGGCACGAGAATCTGCTGTTGTGTTCTTTTTTTCAGTTCTTGGTTAACCCGTCCATTTGACTTTATTGGGTGCCTATTTTAAGACTTTGTTCGCCTTTGTTTTATAGGTAAATACACTCACCATCAAATTATTTTCTTCCGCTCTTTGGCTTTGAAGATTGTTTACTTTGCACTCGCCTCCTCACCATTTAATTAAAATTCGATCGAGTTCACCCAATTTGCTGACTCCTTGTCGGATTTTCCGATGGATATACTTATGCAGAGGTGGTTAAGGGTAAAATTAACATTGTTTTTCAAGTCAAGCAGGTAATTGGATTTTTTTATAATTAGGGAAAGGTTAATCCTTTAATCAGTTGGTTTTAGGAAATTATATTTTTCTCAGAGTTTAGAAAGCTTTGAACTTTATTGTTAATCAAGTTGAGTTTAAAATGTCTTAACCGAATTTTATTTAACAAAGTTCAAACAAATTAATTACTTTTTCGGTTATAACGTACTTTTAATAAGTAACTTCGAAACAGAACAGGATTCAGAAACCAATCTAAAAAAATTACACGATACAGAATCCAATTTAAATATAAATTGTTTTGTGGAATTGTATCCGGTTCAATGTACATTGATGATATGATAGTATACATTGTTATTTCCAATTGGAACCGTTAAATTGAGTCTTCAATTATTTTAACTATTCATTTTGACAGATCAAATGTCTGGCTGAGTGAGAATGGTTCAAAATACCAATTGCATCCTTTGAAATCCACCAAACAATCCCCACTCTATCAAATTCCGAACCATTTACTGGAAAAGCGGAATCATGAAGAGCAAATATTTAGCGGCAAAATGTCGCCCACACATTAATTTCAAGTGCAAATAAATACGCAAACAAATGAATATAAATGACACGAACTGCTGACGTCAGTTGCAATTTAACCCTGCAATTACCAGACGGGACAATTGATCAATGTTTTGTTGGAATTTGAACCAAATTATTTGTAATCGACGAATGTTAAAATAACTATATTGTAAATGATTTTTAATTGCTTAATATGTCATATATACATCTACGATTAATTTATTCGAATTATACAAAAAGTTTTTTTCGGTACAAAATTATTGAGTCAGTGCCTGTGGATTTAAGTAAGCTAGATTAGTGTGTCTTCGTTTTAAAATAAGCCGTTTGTATCCCACGCAAAACAATTTTTGCAATCCGCAAAATATTTAAAAATTGTTATTACTACAACTCCTACTCAAATATGACAATTTTCCAACAAGAATAAAAAATTCTTATTTGCAAAAGAGTAAAATGTGAATAAATAAAGAAGCCAATTTCTTGCATTTCTTAAATACATTTCTAAGGAAAACAAAACTTCAAAATAGTTATTTATACAACAAGTTCAATAAGATAAGACAATATTAAACACAAAGGTTGTTTTAAGCCACGAACGTAGCGAATGCCTTAAAGAAGCCCCGAGTGTTTATGAGTGCTTATCGACCGTGATACAAAATTTTGTGTATTTTTGAATAAATTAATACAAAGAAAAAGAAATTTCGTTTCCTCAAAATCAAATTTAAATGTTTTATCTCCCTCACATTCCTGTTCTAATTCAATGGAAAGATGGAGAAATCGATATCTTCTTTCTCTTACTTGCACATCAGAAATATTAACTGCTAACGGATTGTTCAATTTGAAATGGTCCGAAATCAGCTGATTTAGTACGAATTTGGTACTAGTTAAATTTAAACCAACCAATAAAACAGTCACAAACAAAAACATCCATACGCGAATATAGTTAAACCCCACACAACAAAACTGACGTACATATGAATATGAACGATTTCTTTCACGGAGGTCACACTTTAATGATAAACAAAAAGCAATAGTGTTTTAAAGAATTCTTTAAAGCACTTGTGCTATAAAAATGACTTTGACAGAATACATTTTAGTTTTATAATATCGATTTGTTGTAACCCAGATGCATAAAAGATATTAAAAAACGCCTCTTTTAATAACTGTAAATTATTTTAATGATTCCAATTGTTTTTTTTTATAAATCGAAATACAATAATAGTTAAACACACACAATTATTCATTATCAAAATGTAGATACTTTAAGATCAAAGAAAGAGTTACAAAGAACAATAAACTACGAAACTGAACCAGAACACTGACTGTATTTAAAAAGTGAAGTACGTTATTATTTTAAATATCTTGACCACATTCTAAAAATGTCTAAAAAGTTATACATCTGACTTTTCACCGGAGCAGGATATAATTTCCTTGATCTTTCGATAAAAATTCGCGTTAAACCAATAAAATTTGTTTACAATTACAACGGTTTCTATTCGAACAGTTAATGTGATTTTTATAAAGATCTGGATTGAAAAATTGTACAGTTTTTTTTCTCATATTACGAAAATTATTGCTAGTGCGATAAAGTGACGCTTTATTAATATTAATATCAAACTGGTCATTACAGGGTTAAACGCGAATTCACAGTCCATATTTTGCATTTTTGAACTGCCTGCGGACAAAAAGCAGACTAATTTGGATGAGGGTGCATTAAATTTTATCGCTCGACCAAAGTGTGACAATTAAATTAAAAATTATGACTTGCACTTTGTGGACGACAAAAGGGAAGCGAAAAACCGCCTGCTATGTTCACTACTTTTTCGGTCAAAGTGAAGCTGATTTTAATTGATGAAGACGACGGCCGCCATGGAAATTGAATTGGAAAGGCGGACGTCCAAATTGCCTCAAATTGGATCCAATATTTATTGTGCGTGACACTCATTTTCCACTCTAATGGAGACGTTTTGCAAAAAGTCAAAGGCCACTTTGTGCAATGAATATTTTAACACGGAAATGTAGTATATCGTGCACTTGTTTTTTTTCATTTGAGCCTACTATGGCCTACTATTTATGGATGGGTCAATTTTAGGAAACAATTTTTCACAAACACTTGTGCGACTTTTTATAAAAAGGACTAGAGAAGGTTGATTATTTATTGATACTCTTTTTAATAAATTGATGCAATTTAAAACTTGTCCAAAAAGGCAAGTTAATATTGATAGTTTTCTACTGTTAAGAAATTATTAAAGCTGATGTGGAAATAAAAACTTGATTAAAATTGAACACGAGTAAAGTCCTAGAAAACGAATATGAGTGTTCTAAAAGATAAAAAAATAATAAATTTTCGCTTTCAATTCCTATAAGGAACATGGTAAGTGTCAACCTCAACCAACGGGTTTTCGACTATTTGTTTTCAGTGTATTATTAGTCAATTAATAGCACCATAACCATCCATGACTCCGGTGAGGCAGCCGGATGCGTTACCACATCGGCTACAAGGCGTGTGTGTTCTAAAAGATACGATTGTTAAATTATATATTTTCCCAAATAGTTTAATACAAAAAAATTACAATTCGCATTTTTTTAGTTTTTTTCGGCGAAATATGATGAAAAAAAAGACAATCCAGTAGGAAGTTATGGCCTAAACACATACAATTAAGGAAAGTTTCTGTCCAGCAATAGAACTTTCTGTCTCAATTTTTCGATTTATCATTGAAATAGAGCTCATTGCACTGTATCACTGATATACAAGTGGTAGAAATGATCTTTTAAATTAGACATCTCAATATTTTAAGAGAAAATTTACATTTGGTCATTTAATTGGAAAAAAGTTCAATTTGATTAAAAAATCATGGCCAACAATAAAGAAGTGGCATGAAAACTGCCAAATATATTTTCTATCCGGGCTACTAAGATCTAAAGTTATACTTTTTAGTAATTAAATAGTAGAATAATACAAACTACAAATTTTGTGTATTAACACTATTTGTGCTTGTCTGCAGGTGTTGAAGAATACTTAATAGAAAATGAATTAATTATTGATTACTTTCTAAAGGAGGTATTGCCTATTACTTGTAAAATGTAAACATTTCCAATAAAATTGTATAAATTCATTTATATATTCGTTAAAAAACAATTAAAAGATTTGCTCTCGAGACGATTACCCTTCTGAGAGAACAAATTCAAATGAGTATAAGGATTTAATTCAACTAAAGCATCTTTCAAATAAAATTTATAAAAACTAACACTAACTTCATTATAAACTGACCATTTACCTTACTAATTGTCTATCCCAAACTAACCCTAAATCCTTTCCTTATACTGTGTTTGACCTATACTGCCATCGTGAGTGGTGCCGAATGGCGGGTCGTTGGCACATATATCCTATACACCTCCCTTAAAACAAAGTAGATAGTGAAAACGCCTACCTGAGGAGGAGGTGATGGGCGGCACCCATCACTCCAAAGAATCACGATGGTGCAACGGTCCGGTGATCATTCATATGTATTTATATATATGAGTGAGGGCTTTAACTCAGTCATGGGTTGTTTGATCCAGTTATATAATACAATACAATCAAATCTACTGAATATAACTCAATCGATGAATGGGAGACATAAAATATGACAAATTGATAACGATTGTGGAAAATGACGGTAAAAAAACTTTGATAAAATCAGCAGAAAAAGTCAAACGAAAAGATTCCAAATGGAGTGTAATATTTCCTTGCTAATAGTAATAGAAAGATTGGAGATTGTAATAGGTGGAATCTATTGAATGCTATTTCACAGTAAAAATCTTTTCCACAAAATTATTGAAAGGACGAATAAAAATAAAATTAAATTGAATTTGAAATTAACAATAACCATCGCAATAATTTCGAGTAATAAAAACCTAACCTCTAAAAATCCTCCATAAAACGGACCTTAACCTCAAAATATTGCCCCTTAAATTTATGTTGTTGTACTAATTGGTGCTTTTATTGGCTTTTGAATTAGGCAAGTTTTGAAACTTTGGCTGTATATATTGCTATTTCAATTGAGACTTACCAAAAAGCGATGTAAACAATTAGGGAAAGCTGTTGGCGAACAAAATTCTCGTGTAGTAAACATTTAATAGAAACCCCGTGGAGAGAACACAGACCAGCAGAATTCCTAGAAAATTAATAGAGCTGTTTGTGTGGTGCCACAACAACAATATTAATAATGGAGTTGATTTAATTTTGACACGAACATGTCATTTTATCAGCAAACAAAGCGCAAAAGAATGATCATCAATTTTAAATCGCGTTTCACATCCGACAAATGGACGGATAGAGACGAGTAGTTAAATAGAAAGAGAGAGAAAAAAAATGTTGAATGTGTAATAATGAGGTTGGAATGGGATGAAGCCATTTGAGCACATTTTATATTCAATTATCAAGTTTATAGTGGTTGGGGAGAGGAAATAAAGCTTGTTCCGCATGTAACACATATAAAAAGATTTGCAAAAAACTTTCGTTTTGCTCGGACTTTTCGTTATTAAATTTGATTGAAAGCATGCCTTCTTCGACGTCTAGTCAGTCCATCCCGTACATTTGATTTGAAATCCTCTCCCGGACGTGCTCATACCGATTCCCATTCCATGATTCTGGAAAGAGCGATATGCAGTCATTAGGGTTATTATGTTTACTGATTCATAATACATTTTTGTTTAATATCTTGTATTAGTTAAATAAACTATAATTTTCCATATCCTTAAGAATATATTACTAAATATTGTTATTAATCTTAAACCTTTGTTAACATAACAAAAAGATGGGACATTCCCAAAGCAAGGCGAGGACTTGTGACGTCACTTAGTGACAATATGTTCGAAACAAAATACTAAATTTCTGTAGAAACAGACTTTTTAAAATGAAAACGGTTTTAAATCGTTACAATACTTATTCTTGTATAGTTTAGTTGAGACTGTATATTTTTCAGAAAATTGATTTTCATTGTAAACTAACTAACTACTCCCACTGCCTGAAGAAGAGCATTAAATACCGGAACAAAGTTTTGTCGACATTCTTAATACTGTATTTAAACTATATCGTTACAAATTTTTATCCACTTTGGCTCAGAACACAGTTTATTATAAAAAATCAATATCTATATATATATATATATCTATTTATTTATTAATTTAAAGAGATTGATCATTCTCAATAAAATAATAACACTTGTTTGAAGATGTTTACACTGCAAAAATTTAATTAAAATTAAATGGTGGAGTGATTTACAAAGTAGTTTTACAAAAGTTTAAACTTGTGTGCTGCATCTCAATTTATCAGGTCCAATGCGTCTTGTGAGACACACGTTTTAAATAATGGGAAATTAATTTCATAGAGCCAAAAATAAGTTGTTCGGAAACTTAAAGGTTTTTAGGCCTTTTAGAACGTATGTCGTTAAATTCAAAATTCGATTAATAAATTGTAGTTTGTAACGGTTGGCAGAAAACTGTATTCAAAAGTTATTTCGGTTTGGTTTACGTTTACATTTTATGAGTGAAATAATAAGTAAAATATATTTAAATATCAAAAAGTAAATTAAAAAGCTAGAATACAGCTCTAAAAATCTCTAAAGATCTTCAAGTAAAAATTTTAAAAATAAATAAATAAAGTATATGCTATATCTATAATAATAAAATAAATTATATCAATAAAAATATTAAAACTAAAAATATACCCAATAAAAATTGTTGAAAATTCAATCAATTCTGAATTGTCACCGTGAGACTTAAATAATTGGTGTGGTGCCTTTCTTTAAGAAGATCCTAATTTCTTTTCATCATTCTAATGCCGACTAAATTGTTTAATTAAAAAATTCGTATTCATTCAAAGTTTTTGCATCAAATGGAATTTCTTGGTATAAAATAATTAGAGAATGGTTATAAAATAAGAAAAATGTTTAATCCTTTTGAATATTTAATTATTTCATTTGATCTCAGTGTTCTTTTAAAAAAAACTATAGAGCTGTAATTTTTATATTGTCATAAAAATTAATACATGTCATAATTTGCAAATCATTATAAAATATTATTTCATAATTTGAAGCAAAAGCATTCATCTATTTGATATGGTAACCCTACTGAAAAAGCAATAGTTGCAATAGAGTGCATCACACATCGTTAAAATGCTTTCTGCTGGGCACAATTCCTCAGTTCGGCAAGGACTGGGATTAAAAGTTTGTTCCTTTTTTGGGGGAGTGCTTCGAAATAGGGAAGCGAAGAAGAGCTGGCACAATATCCACTCCCTTTATCCTCGTCCAAATTAAATTCCCTTCGGTTACTCCGGATGCCTTTTCAGAGCCACGACAAGCTCGTAAAACTTTTCGACGACTGCTTCCATTAGAGAGACACAAGCACCTTTCCTCGCATCCAGTGAAAATATTTGGGCGATGGCATTTTAATTTATCCCGAGTGCTTAACTACTCCTAGAAATCTAAACCATATACCGTGAATTCCGAAATTTAATTACAGTAATTAAATTGAAACATTACCCAATTTTCAAGCGAAGTTATTTTAAACTAGAAGATAATCTTTTAATTTAATCAAAACTCTGATCAATTAATAACTTTTAATATTTTGTATTTTTAAATTGATTGCTTTTTAAAGAAGTTAAATCTTCTAAATAAAAAATTGTATTTTATACACAATAAATAGAATACAATAATAAAATGAAATTTATTCAAAACAATTTAACTTCAGCTTTATTAAAAAATATATCTTACTTTTTAAAATAAATAATTTAGGTTTATTTCAAATAGTTTTTTTGCGCTGGAACGTGGAAATCTTAACACATTTGAGATCCGTAAAGGATCTCGACAACCCTGGGGACTACCGCCCCACTTGGGGGAAGATTCCTTGCACGCGAGTACCCTAGACATCCACGGATTCGAACTGGGTAAACCCACCTCCAAAAATAAATTAACAAGTTGGAATGATTACGAAATAGAGGTTATTAAGTTATAGGGATTTGCTGTGTATACCAAATTAATGATTATTAATATAATAGATATTCATACAACAAGGTCGATAAGATAAGCCATTATTAAATACAAGGGTTGTTTTTAACCACGAGCGAAACGAGTGCCTTAAAGAAAGCTTGAGTGAGCTAAAATAGCCAAAATCCAGAAACACATCCTATGCCATTTTGTACATATTTCCCCTACTTCCGATAAAAATTAAAAACTTAATTCAATATTTTGAACTTGAAAATAAAAACATAAGAACTGAAATTGGTAGGCAACCCTAAATTTTAGCATGTTTTTGACTATTGTTTTTATCGTAATCAATTTATAATATTTTTTTTTTATTTTTGAATTGATTGCCTTTTATAAAAGTTAAATTTTCTAAATAAAAAAATTNGATAAAAATTAAAAACTTAATTCAATATTTTGAACTTGAAAATAAAAACATAAGAACTGAAATTGGTAGGCAACCCTAAATTTTAGCATGTTTTTGACTATTGTTTTTATCGTAATCAATTTATAATATTTTTTTTTTATTTTTGAATTGATTGCCTTTTATAAAAGTTAAATTTTCTAAATAAAAAAATTGTATTTTATACACATTTAATGAAAAACAATAATTAAATTGAATTTATTCTGGAAACAATCTTCTTTTTTAAGCTGTTTTTATCAGTTTGCT
>JXOV01022081.1:0-12399 GCA_001014945.1 Clogmia albipunctata
TTATTTGAAAAACCACCTATTGCAAATTTTTTAACTACTTGAGGCTATGACTAAGAGAGAGATGCAAAATATTCGGCTATGAGTAAGAGAGGGATGCAAAATATTTAAAATTTTTAATTTAGAGNTTTTGAAGGACGTGGCCTACCTGTAATTTGCCAGTATTAACGATTTTTATTTGAAAAACCACCTATTGCAAATTTTTTAACTACTTGAGGCTATGACTAAGAGAGAGATGCAAAATATTCGGCTATGAGTAAGAGAGGGATGCAAAATATTTAAAATTTTTAATTTAGAGCCGCTTAACAAACTTTTTAATAAAACAATTATTTTTTTTTATTTTTGTGTAAATTTATTTTAAAAATTCAAAAAATTTTGTAATAAAACTTTGTCGATAAGCATTATAAAAAACTCTGGCCTTCTTTAAGGTACTTGTTACGCACGCAGACTTCAGTCTTATTATTGATAGTTTGTTTTAAGTTGATTTGATATTTTTTGTGATGAAATGCTAATAGTATCAATCTAATTTAATGGAAGTAGAGACATTTGTACTGGAGCGCTGTGTATTTACACTGAAGTAAAATTTGTCTTTTAAGACTGATTCTGGGTTAAAAATTAAAGATTACTTAAGGGTTATCATAAAAGACAATCCTATGATTAAAAATAAAAATTTCCTGTTTTTGTGTTTGTATGAAAGTATTTAATATTGTTCTAATCGTTAAAATAATCTTCACTTAACCAATTTAATGGATTTAACCTCGAAAATCTTTGTTTTCATTTACTCCCTAATTATTGTATACAAATACTTTTAAAGTAGATAAACCCTATAATTTGACTCATTAATAGGCAACAAATGTGACTATAGACATTTTAAATAAAAACTACATTACTATGAAAGAAATTATTTTAGTGAACGATCGAAATTGACCCATTCAATTGTAAAGTTTAATGTGGGACAATCCAATTTAATTTGAATAGAAATTCCAAAATAAAACGGACAATTTTTTATATTTTTAATATTCCTTCGCATTGCTAAGCATTCCAGTGAATTTCCTAAAGTCAATAGTAAACCTGTTACTGACGGAAGTTGAGAAGTGCAGATATACTATTTGTACTTTTCTCAATTTCATGTTACTATTTATTATGTATCATATAGGAAGAAATGGGGGAAAAAGGATGACGTCGGAACGAAGGAAAGCTTTTCATTCCGCTAAATTATTTATTTCTTTGCTTATTAGTCTTTGTCCTGGTAAACAATATTTCATTATTAAAAATTGATTGCTTGTCCTTATAAACTGAGCGTTCCACTCTCCATCTTTCTGCAACTTCAGCACTGAACTTGTAAAGAAAAATTGCACGATTAACACACACCATCAGCGTTCTATTATTATGTTTGTACACCTCCATCATCTCGTGTACTGCTCATACTTCTGGGCTCTGCTGGTTCAATGCAGTTTCTTGTTGATGTTTATGTAATCGAGTGAAATGACATAAAAAATTGGAAATCATAAAACATCGCGAAAGAAAACAACATCGATTGACATATTACATAAAACTCGATATTAGTTCCTTTTTTGCGAATCGCTCTTATATTTTATGCTCAATTTTATTGAATTTTCCGAATAAATAGACATGTCTTCATTAGATGGATTATCGGTAATCTTGGCCAATAATCAGACCTTCTAAGCAATTTTATTGCATTCACTTACTCGTAGAGAAGAAAATAGTTTTATGGGGCTTTCATTCAATCAATTTTGACTTTATGCTTAGTATTAAATAAAATGCTTAATATATCTTATATTGGATTTATTTTATTATGAATAAATGTTTTTTTTCGATTTCTTTATTATATTTTTATTGTTCAACAATTGTAATAATTTTGTAAATATTTTTTTAAACTCTGCTAAAACTTTCTATTGTATTGAATAATTACCATTTTCAGAAATATGTCTCCCAAGCAAAAATTAAAAATGCAATAATTGTAGAGTTTAGATCCTCTATAATTTAGCGGTCCTTTAGCCACGATAAAGACTAACGGACATGAATTATTCACTACCAGACGTCTGCACCACAAAATTAATTATTGTATGCAAACTCAACTTATTTCAATTAGATTTATTACAAAATATTTTAATTTAAAGTACATGTTTAGGAATGTCAACATTTCATAACATAATTTCTGAATTTAACATTTGATGAACTAGATACAAATTCTTTTAAAAGATTTTTGTAAGAATTATTGATATAGTTTGTTTAATGTGAAAATTCAAATTGGATATGATTAACAGAGTGTTTCTTTGTCAAATTTCATTAAAAATGGTTTTAAAAAGTCTTTGGTTTAGTTTATATTATCACTTTAATAAAGCGTGCCTAAAGGCCCGCTTGGTTATTTTAAGGTTTAATACAATTTACAGCCTATTTCAAAATACCCTTTAAAGTTTGAAGTTAGGATTCATTCTAAATCATTATTACTAATTTATTTTGATCTCACACTTGATTTGCTTCGATATTGATTTAAACCATCACATTAATCACATAATGTGGGTAATTATCGAGGCAATTTCAATGTTGCCAAGTAGGCAGGACTATTTGGTGTACAAATGCTGTTTAATGCAATTGGCAACAATTTAATTATTAAATTATGGACAATTTAATTAAAATTTACAATATATAATTATTCAGATATTCCATTAATTCTCATTATACAATAATTAATTTGAATAACCGAAATTATGCAAATGCCCTGAATTGGGTAAATTGTATTTGCCTATTAAAGTTGAGGGCCGCCGCGCTAATTTGGACCAATTGAGTCTGAAGGATTAGTGTTTGGATCAAACGGGTATCAAAAACCATTTGGCAGATAATCTTCATCGGAGAGATTTTAATGCAGCTATTTATCATCAGTGGATATAGAAATAAATAGCTTTTAGTGCATTTATTCGCGAAAATCAACAATCCAAAGAGGTTAATGCAAATTTGAGTGGAAGCCACTTTCGTATGCTAAACGTATTAAATTGGATAAATTATGGCACTGAATAAATGGAACTAATATGTTTTTGCGAGGCAAAGATGAAAATCAACAAATATATAGAGCGAGGAGCTTGCCAGTTCAATATTTGTAGACGGAAGTAAGACTCAATGAACTCCATTAGTTCGTTTCTTCATCCATCCATCCAGGCAGTCAACACCAATCTGAATCCATTTCGGTGGGAATCAAATTTGCAATATCAACGTGCAGAAAACCCCCTATTCATCATTTCCCACTTTTTCTTTCCAGACAATTTGCTGTTGCTACTCTTCAAATTGCGATTGTCCCGGGGACAGAGGCAGGCAGGCACCGCCACCACCACCACCGTCGACTCTTCTAATATGAAGCTTCGAAACAAGTCAAAAGTTAAACTGGTGCAGCAATTCTGAAAATTACGGTCATTCCTGTACAATATATGAATGTGGGCACGAGCTCGTGTGCAATAAAATAAAGGGCGAATGTCTGTGCTGAAAGCTTAATCATGTGAATGGGAGCGATGATGATGAAGAGCGCCGCTTTTGCCTCCCTTTGCCTCATTTATCAGTGGCAATTTTGCATATGGAGAATCGCTACCGACGTCCAGATGAACGGACGGTGTCGTGTTTCCGCCGGTGATGCAGGTCCGGTAATTATTTAAAATGGTCTTCAATCAAATATTCATGAGTCGTATGTCGCTTCGCCTGGCCCCATTCATTGGAAATCATTTCAATTGAGTTCCCTATCATCATCATCATCGTCCTCATCGGGGCACACAGAATTGTTCCTAATTATGGATAGAGAAAAGAGAGAGATGGGGATTTTTTCTGCCCTCTGTCTGTGAACCATCGACATTCCCCGGAACTGGGCAATAATGTGAGATAATCTGGATTCTGGACAGCCACTTTTGAATATAACACTTTTGGGATTCATAATTTGCGCTCCTTGGATTCTTTTACAATGGCAATAACGAATGCAAATTAACAACGGAATAAATTTCTATAGTTTCCTCCAAGACCCCATCTCCCCTTTCTCTCTGGGTGTGTTTTTTTATATTGAATATGGCCGGATAATAGCAGAAAGGGGGAGATATATTCTATTAAATGGATGAATTTATGCAAGTTTATAGTGTGAATTTTTGTACCAGAAACAGTTCAAGCGGGGGATTTTATGAGCGGGGGTTCGAATGTGTTATCTCTGGTGCAATTCCAACTTGGATTCATAAATTCTGAGCTTTTGCTGCACTCTAAGGCTAAGGTAAATTTTCCGACAATAATTTCCGCTTTACAATTTCAAATGTGCTGAATATACATATACGTTATAGGGGGTTCAGTTTGTATTGCCAACAAAGTACTTGGCACATGTGTCTGGGTGTATTATAACTAGGAGCATTTCGAAACGACAACGATTGAGGAGTAAAAAGTCAAATTTCAGCATTTGATATATGGTGATGTCTCCTGGACACATTTCCTCTTTCTTTGAAATGGGAAATAATTTCAGTTAAAATACTTCCTCTGCCACTGCATAATGGCCTCTTAATTCTGGCCATATTTAAGGCTTCGCATAAAAATAAACATTATGCGGCCACAAATAAGGACAGAACTGCTCGATTTAATGGGGAGAAGAGGAGCAATTCACTATAAAATCCCGTTTGTGTTGTTATTGGACGGAATTAATAGTTGGCCGAACGCCAGGCAGACGTTTGAATTGGCCGGCATTATTCGATGACTTTTTCAACAAAAGTAGAGCTCCCCATTCAGGAAAAATCGCCCACAAACCACTGTTTCATTGTTGAACAGGACGAACGGGTGGTTGGGGGATATTAATTGTGCAACGATGGAAACTAGCAAATCGGATGATTTGTTGAAAACAATGGCAGCACTAGTCATCCTGTCAGATGAGGACAAGCCAGAGTCGGTGACTGATTCATGGAGTGGATTGTGAACGCCTGAATGGCAAACGGAAAGTCATTATTTCTCCGTGACACGAGAAAATAGATAAGGAGGATAATTCAGACAAGCTCATTGTGCTCCGTTCTCCGTTCTTCTTCAATCCAGACCGAGTCGAGTTGAGAGTGTATTTTGGAACAATCGACTAGCTTTTAATTAAGTCTTGAATTGGCGTGTGATCGCAGCTTGGAAATTAATTAGCGACAAAGGCCAATGAGCAAATAGATGCAGAGCGAGAGACGACCCTGTCAAAATCAGGCGATTTTAACAGGTTTTTAGTCTTTGAAGTGACTTTGATATTGGAAATTGAGAAGCACAAAAAATAATTCCACTTACTTGTAGAGCCAAGTACACACACAGTTTCTCTCTTCTTGGCAGCGGCAGCAGCAGAGGACAACGTTTTCGCTCCAGCAGATACACAAAAGCACGTGATTTTATTCAAAGAGCACCATGATTTCCCAGAGAAATTTTCAATCGAGACTTTTGCACCCAAGCAATTTTCCACCATATAGATTACCCGATAACTGGCCAATTTGTAAACTGAACTGAACGAGAGATAGAGAGAAATTCAGGAAATCATTTTTCGCACTGCACTGCACAAATCACTTTCACAAAACACAATTATTTGCAACAATTTTCAAGGGGGGGAAGAACCACAAGTTTCACAGGAACTACTCTATACGATATTATTGAATTTTGACACGGCGAATTTTTGGCGCGCTTTTTATCCAATTTGTGCACAATTATTGAGAATTTTATTTTTCCAATTTGAAAACAATAAAAATTCCTCTCCTTAACAGACAAATTACAGATTATTTTGTAATTTCACAACCGTTAATTTGGTGAGCGTTGTATTTACAAGGAAATTAAATTATAATTTAATTTACTCCACTGTTAATCACCTTTAATTTGATTTCATAAAAATTATTGCGATCAAAGACCTATTCGCGACAATATATAGCATTTACGTTTCCTTTGATCTCATACCGATTCTTCTTCTTCATCTACTACCTCTTCTCTTCCTTGGCACTGTTAAGCCCGTTATTTTCACCCCGACTAGACTGAAACGTCTATTCGCGTCCGGTATCCACGTAAAACTGGTAGGGTTCTTCAAATTCTCGACTACACGACGAGACCAGCCAAGAATTCGTCTGCCTTTTTCAATATAGACGACTCTCGGTTTTTCCCTTCTGCCTGTTTTTAATTTTGATTATTTTTATATTTGTGTTATTTATATTATTCGTCCCGAGTATATACGAGAAAGATTTCAGTGGACACGATTACATGGAGGCCAGCAGTGTGTCTGTGTATGGAGACCATGTGGAACTGACAAGCTTTTCCCCGAAGAAGAACCGCTACAGAATCACGGCAGGAAT
Organism: Clogmia albipunctata; assembly: GCA_001014945.1. NCBI lineage: Eukaryota > Metazoa > Arthropoda > Insecta > Diptera > Psychodidae > Clogmia > Clogmia albipunctata. Next base: position 6,327 of record JXOV01022081.1, read on the forward strand.
TACTTTGTGTGCACATTGTAATACTTGTATTGTAAAAGGGGGTTACAATATATTGATGCCGGCTGGGGTTGTCACTCCATTTGGGGAATGTTCGAAAAATGCCCTAGCTCTGATTGGACAATTGAAAAGGGGAGAAATTGTACTTCTTTGTGGTGGATTATTTAATCAAATTTGTTCAGATTTTATCAAAAATTGATCAATTATATTCCAAGAATTAATTTTGCATTATCTTTTGTAAATTAATTATAAATCTCCTTATTTTTAGATATATTTAAAACACAAAATGATCACCCCTGTGATTCGAAATACTTTGCGCAAAATCATCCCCAATTTCAACCACCAACTTGACTGTGATAGTGTTGGGATTGAAATCTAGGACTTGCGCAATTTTTATGTTATTATCCATGCAAATCAGACAGCGTGTGAATTTACGACAGTCGCAAATCTCTAAACAGGCTCATGATATGTTGTCCTGATTTGCATTATTTATTCATATCAATTAAATATTGATGAAGGATTTTCCGAGCCCCTACTACATTGTTGATTTTTATTTATTTAGAACATTTCAGTTAAGTAGCTTTAATATATTATCCTTTAATTGAATACCAGTTGTTGAAATTTATTAGCTGGATTTGCCAGACAATGACTTTATTCATCTCGAAGAGAGATTCTTTTAATTTCTATGGGTGAAGAAGTGGGATAGAGATCTGTGACGGAAAAAGTCTTCATTCACCGCCGGCAGAGTGCCACAATTTTCTGTGCTAATTTTCCGGTTGAAACGCAGCCAATTAAAATTGAATGGTGAATTAAATTCGCACAAAACACAACACTGAAACTTTGCAGATAAAAATTATTCTTTGTTCGTCCGAAAATTTGAATTTCTTTTCATAGCCGCCCATCATCCGACTTTCTTCTCAAATTTAATACGATCTAGGAGCTGTAGAGTAGTCCTCCTCAATCCAGGAAAGAATGGGCAGGAAAATCAATTTAATTACCAAAGTAATTTGAAAAGAATGAATTTCTTGGGAAACCTGAGATTTTTGTATAGTAATCGTTTGAGAAATTGAGGGAGAGGAAAAAGTTTATCATTTTGAATGGACGCGCCCGAATGACGAGGGTTGTGGGGGTGGGATATTTTGCATTTTGATTATCTTTTCACCGGTCTAGCTGCTGAGGCTTATCACCATCAGCCGTCATTTCAGTTATTATTATCGTTCATCCAGTGGCCACGATGACTTTCTCGAATTGTCTTCATCAACGGTGTGATGCGCCAGATTAAATTGTGATGCTTTTTTTTTGCCACAGCAAATGACTGGCAAAGTAAATCTCTATCTCTATCACTCTTTTGATACAGAAAGTTTTGGATTTGTTCTGTCCCGAGGAGGTAGAGATGCGAATTTAATCAGATGACGACAAAATGTTTGCAGTGGTGTTTTAAAAATTGCACACAAACTTTACCGCGAGCAGATTTTTGTACAGAGACCGGAATTTGCCAAGAGTGAGGAAGAGGCACCACCTGACGTCTTTGTCAAATCGTATCCTGGGATGTGTTTTAATTTAATGCGAATTTAATTTATTAGTGGAGGAGTAGCGATGGTGGTGGTGGCGGAAACGAGCCCAGATGTACAAACAGTTCCGGCTGAATTTGTCGTAATGCCGGGAATAGAAAGTTTTCTTCAGCCAGCGCCAGATTGCGTGCGGTCAGACAACTTTACTTTATAAATCGCATTGTAAATAACTTGACGACATAAAATCTCCTCAAAGCGAAAAGTTGAAATTGTCGGGGAAGGATGAGGTTGATGACTAAATCTTGGATACTAAAGCGCGCTCTCTTTTCTCTAGTTAAGGGAACAGTAACAGCAGCCAAAGAATTATTTAAATTAGTCGGTCATACCGTAAAAACAAGCTCATCTGCATACTTTTATAGGAAACACCGACCAAACCAAAGGAATGGGATTTGATTACACTTCTTCATCTCTCTCCGCCTCCTCATCCTCCTCTTTTCATGACTCCTGCTATTGGCAAGGTAAAACGATGATGATGTGCAACCATGAAATTAAAACAATGACAAACACAGTGAGAGCACCTCCTGGATCGACACGGAACGGGGAAGTTTCGCCTGAGCCGAGACGGCGTGAAGAATCGTAACAGTTGTTGTGTGTAAACTGAAAAATAAAACTGGAAAATTTGCATTCTATTTGGAATTCATTCTGGCGACATTCTCTTCTTTTTTCCTGGTGTTGTTCTGCTGATGCTGCTGCTGCATAGCCGTTGTTCTTGACAGCAGATTTATTAATTGGGTGTCTAAAGTTGTTTCACGGTTGGCCAGTTTGGCATTCAATTTGGCCACGGGATGTGCACCGGATTGTCAATCCGAATTAAGAGTTTAATTAATATATCAAATGGCGGGGATTTATCGACGATCGAAATAGCTACACGCAAAAAAAGGGTAATACAAATGGTAAAAGATATCCAAGGAATCCCGGATTTAATTACCCTAAAAGGCAACACAATGCACTTTGGAGATTGACATGGAAATAGGATTATTTTGAAATCCTTTTACTGAGAAATGCAGCTTATTTCATGGTTCACGGATAAGAATTTTATTCGCTTACTTTGGTCCTCGTTCTTTTGTCGTCACTTCGGTTTCCAGCGATTCCGTCCCACCGCTCCCCAACACTCTTTAGCCGCAAATGATTCCCAGATCTGAAAATCCTTAAGTTGGCGCTGTTGCGAGAAATGAATTATATATAAATATGCATCCAGATGTATTGCAAATAATGTTAAGAGTATCCGTGCCGTAAAGTAAAGACGGAGCAAAGTTTTAATTTAAATATGGAAAAATTACGGCAAAGATAGCAATCTTAAAGTCTAGACCAGATTTGTATAATAAATTAAATAAATTCATAAAAGTTGGTGCAATTTATATAGATATTGTATTACTATAGTATGCCAGGCACCTCCATATTGAAGTAAAAGTAAATGTAGGTAAAACGAAACGGATCAACTTTGTTCGAATAAGAACATTAAATTAAATTTAAACCAGGTTTTGGGTGAATTGATTTCTATAAATTTGGAGGCGATTTAAATTATAAATAATGAATGATAAGATGATTAGTCTTATTTGCTATACCATATTATGAAAATATCTTAAAAGATTATTTATACCTTTTAGTTACATAAAATCGATATTTTGGTCTGTCAAAGTAATTTTTATAGTACAAGTTCTTAAAAGAATTTTCTTTATTATTAAAGTGTGACCTCCGTGGAAGAAATCAATCAAATTTATATGTACATTAGTTTTGTTGTGGATAGTTTAACTTATTTGCGGATATATATGTGTTTGTTACTTTTTATCGAATTGTTTAAATTTAAAAAGTATATTTCCTATGTGCAAGTAGGAGAAACAAGACATAGCTTTCCCATGGAGTTAGGAAAAGAAAGAAATAATGGAGACAAAAAAATTAAATTTGAATGTAAGAATTCGAATGTTCTTTTATAATTTTTGTATTAATATATTTTAAAATGCATACAATTTTGTATAAAACACGGTCGATACGTATTATTAAACACTCGCCCCTTTTTTAAAGCACTCACTACGCTCGTGGCTTAAAACAACCCTTGTGTTAGATAATAGCTTATCTTATCGACTTTGTTATATAAATCACTATTAAAGAATTTTTATTATAAAGCTTGTGTTAAAATAATTTAATATATGTCTTTCTTGCGGAATAGAAATTTTTACAACGAATATTTGGGTTGGTATTCGATAATGGCTAATGTATGATTCTACACAACCAAGAGATCTATGATCATTGCAGGAGGGTGAGGATCATACAGACAAGGGACTATATGCCTAAACAGATATTTATAGCATTGGATCGATATTAATCACAGGAAATAGACCTAAACGCGTTTGCTTTCACTTATTTAACTTTATTTTCACTCACTATATGCTTATGGGTCGGTCCGGTCCTATTTCTCTATATTTGATGGTTGGGGCCACTTCGTTCCAATCCATAATTCCTAATAGTCGATCTGCTGTTTCGTTTATTGATGGGACCAAGGAAATGTTCTTGGTCGGCTTACTACTAAGTTTTATATTTTAAAATACTACATAACTCTCTATTATATTTCTCCGATACTTTTGAAAAATAAAAAAAGCAATTTTTTTTTGGTATAAGTCAAAAGAAGTTCCTATTAGAGATCACATTATCCTAAAATGTTTATAGTGTAAAGTGTCATTGTGCTGGAGGCGTCTGGTTGGGATAATTTCATCTAAGTAGATACTTATCAGGCCTAAAGGCAATATTCTTTTAAGATGTTTTTATCAAGTAATATTTAAAGCAAAAACATTTTATTTATTGTTTGTAATATTCTCAATGAAGAAAACATTATTTTAATTAGAACAGACTTCTCATAAACAGGGAAAAAAAACTACCCTTGCATATAATTATGAAAGAAAGAGCATTTATTTCAAATGGGATTCGCACCATTTGAAATAAAAATGTTCAACATAAAAATTGCGGATAGTAGCTCAGTTTTAATGAATCTAACAAGTACTTATAAACGCGTATGATAATAAAGAAGCAATCCAACTCATGCTAAATGGGGATATATTATTTGTTACGATATTTGTTTAAAAATAAAATCAATATTAATTTTAAAATTTTGACGTGACATACAAAAAAGATTAAATTATATTTACCCTGTTGGTTTTGAAACTACAGTATATACGTATAGATAACGTTGATTTTTTTTGTATGCAATTGGAAAATATTAAATTTTTTAAATGGAAATAGATTTGATTTTTTTATTAAGTAGTTTAGTACTTCCCATGAAATCACGTTGACATTTGATCTCATTTCTTTAAACTTATTTAACGAATGTAATGGCAAATTGCCTTACCGCGCCATTTAAATTCGATGCAAGTGTTCAATTATTCTAAGGGAATAGCCACGTAAAAATGACTAGTGCCGTAAATTATAATTGAGACGTGTTGTATAGAGGCGGAAAATCAGCAGCCCATGAAATTGGTAAAATTGTCCAATAGATTGTGTGTTTCAATTCGAGCCAACCACGTTTAATGGTTTTCGTTATTGTCTACGACCACCAGCACAATAACCAAACATTATTATTAAACGCTACAGTAGAGCAGAATCGTGCAATTATTCTTAATGCAAAAGTGCAACAATGGGGGTCTCCGTAATCCGGCCTGGCTTTGGACAAATGTTCAAGTCGAACAATTCCGGTCAAATCGACCGATAATTTTCCTGGTTTCTTGTCGCAATTATTTTCAATGGCCTGGCTTCCCAAATACCAGATTATAGTCGAGATGATGCCTTACACATGGCTCCCTGATTACTGCAGATGCACAGATTCAATTGTCTGTCCATCGCAAATTGATTGTTTGTTTGATTACGCAACAAATACAAGGATATGCTGATCGAGACTTTTTTTTGTTGGGATATTAGATGATTGATTTTTATTGAATAAATGCACAGAGAGATTTTTTTTGTCTTTTTTAAGAAATAATATTTGTTTCAAATAATAATCGAAATTAAATAATACAAATAACTCTTTAGGTATCACACCATTTTTCAACACAATTTTTTGGTTTAATACATCCGATAATAGTTAGTTTTGTTACAAGGGTGTAAAGTCAATTGTTTTTTTCGAGCCGTAGGCGAGTGTTTCATTGTTTCCGAGTGAAAAATCAGGACTTTATAACGTTTTTTGCACTCCACTCATGAGCACTAAAATTTTTACAATTTCACATTAAATTTCATTATTCACTATGAAAATTTAAAAATTGACATGTTTCTAAATTGTTTCAAATAAAATATTAACTTGTAAAGTTGCCGTTAACGGTTGAAATTCCTCTTAACTACTTGGTCATAAGGACAAATGCCTATTTTATTGTGACATTGAACATTTGATTGCTTTAATTTACGTCAAATAAATTTCCATTTAAAGCAATATAAGGATATAACTATAATTTACTTACATTACAGTTATGCAGATTTATCTATGATATCGTCGTAATGTGCTAAAAATCGAACAAAAATAATCA
>JXOV01022083.1:0-17127 GCA_001014945.1 Clogmia albipunctata
TTCCAACCGATTTACTGAATTTTAAAATAGTTGACTGAATTTTGTAACTTCTTAAATGGCTGACAGAATTTTAGAGATACATGTATGTATTTTAACATAAAAACCATATTTACAGACTTAATATTTGAACTTTTTCCGCCTTCAGCTATCTAATTAGAACTTCCTCATGTGTTCTATAACTGTCATTATCGTAGAAAGGGAACAGAGATTTAATTTTTAAACCGAACTCTAGACGTGTGTTATCAAGAAATAAAAATAATAAAATTTAATCGTTTCAATTTAACTAAAAGTGCCGAAACATTAGTTTGAAACGGGTTTTCTCGTACGAGGGTAAAAGACAAATAGGTCCACGAACTTCAATAATTGTGTATTAAAAATGCTTTGAACTTAGTAAAATATCTGGTCCATTTCATCAAATAATTGTCTCTTCATCTATTTACAATTTATATCGAAGTTATCTTTATTGAATTTAGTGTAGTCTTTACCTTGGTCAGAACATTAGATCAGAAGACGTTTAAACAGAAATTGATCTTATTTTGACAACTTTTACAGAAGACTTCGGATAACAAAGATAAATTTTGATCCTACAAAACAGTAGTAATTTATTAATCGTAGTCACAAAATTGATCAACTCGATATCGCAGCTTTGTGGCCATAGTACAAAAAAAGGTTTTTATTTTCAAAATTCAATTCTCATTTCCACAGTTTTGAGTTATTTTTTATATACCGCCTTATTATAATACTCATGAATTGCCTCTATTTCTCTATGGACTAGAAAATTACATAAATAATTATAATTTGTAGGAATGTGCCGGCAAAACCGTAAGTTAAGCCATACATTTGAAAAAAATAATACCATTGGCCTCTGTACTTGGTTAGATCCAACCCGGAAGTATAGTGTAAGCGCCTTATTCGTACTTTCCATTGTTAGGGATGAAAAAATTAAGGCATAATTACTATATTCCCGTCTAACTATTACTTTCAGGTTTAAGAACATAATAAATCGATATAAATAATAAAATTGATGTTTTGTCACCTTGGAACGTATCCATTTTAATCTCATATAAATTACAGTTCGTGTTCTCTTTATTCGCGGCATTTTTACAGAACGTATCACCACAGAGACCATAAAATTGATTTGTGTGGGAGTTTTGCAATAAATAAAATAAATTTTCCCTTTCAATTCCTATAAGGAACATGGGGGGTCTCAACCTCAACCAACGGGTTTTCGACATTTCGGTGACTTTGTTTTCAGTATATTATTAGTCAATTAATAGCACCTAGACCAGTTGAAAAAGGATCCAGTCAATCCTACCCGCCCAGGGATCGAACCCTTGACTCCGAAGAGGCAGCCGGATGCAATAGCACATCGGCCACGAGACAGATTTTGCAATAAATGCATATTGTAAAATATATTTTCTGTTATCTTTAAGCAATAATTTTAAGAAACTACCAAATTATTCTTTATATTTCAAGTGGTATAATTTTGTTCGATTCAAAATGGAGTGTCAGCCATTTTATATCTTTCTGTACTAAAAATGAAAAAAAAGAATTACTAAAACTCGTCATCGTTTCTGGGTTTCCTTTTGATTTCGGAGAAGCAGCACGTCGGTGGGCCTTTTTTGAAGTAATACTCAATGGTCTTGTTCATCAGCAACGTGTACCTCCCAGTCTGGCTGTTCCTTTGTAGAGATGTGAGTGGACGAATCCTTGAGCACTTTGTAGGACTCACAGGTTTCAGAAACGCCATTATGTCCTCAGACCACGGATTAAAATCGATAATCTTACAATTGTTAGAGTACACCAGGTATCCATCGGGAACTGTCTTTTTGTGGGAAGGCATTTTCACTAATTCGTACTTTGGTTTCGGCAACAAATAAGATAACAAATTATGCACAATAATAAGGACTAAACAGAGCACAACAAATATTTGAAGGAGAGCTACAAAAACCCGACGGTTAAACATCTTGTTCCGATTGTTAAGAGAATTTCGCGCTAATCTCTCCATTTTAAATAAAATTAATTTTGCTTATTTTTTAATTAAACTAATTTTGACAGATTGTTCCAAAACACAAAATGTCGTCGTAACATACTATGATTGATGATTGAACACTGCATCTTCTCTCTATACAATTATCACAAAATCTACAATTTAAGAACATTTTCAATTACAAAATTTAATATAATTAGAACAATGTATGTACTAATACTTTAAGTAACAAAATACTCACTTTGTATAGGGTCTATATGAGAATTGAGCTATATTATTAAAGTAATACAAATAATATGGGATGAATTTTCAATTCAACACGTGTATAATCATGCATTTTTAATCAGAACTCTGCTAATTACAGCTTAGAAAAGGTGGGTAATTGTAAAGTTACATCAAACTGGTAATTAAATCCTTTAACACTCTTCTATAAATGCGAGTGAAAACAGTGATTTATTTGTTTGTTGTATAAAATTGCTTCACAATGTTAGAATTACCATTCAAATTGGCTAAATACTGTGGAATTTTACCCAGCTATTTTGGAGATCACTGGCTCTACAAGCTTCTCATCCTAATAAACATTCTAAACGGATTAAATTTGACCATTCCTCAAGTCATCTACTTCATTGAGAACATTGATAACTTTGAAGCAGCCACCGAAATCATCGGATCGTTCTTCAATGTGGCTATTTCTGCATCGAAAATCCTCATTTTACTGTTCAACAATCAAAAACTTAAAAAGGTCTACGAAACTATTAACAAATTAGTAAGTGATAAAAACCGCACAAACTTCTCTTTGTCTAAGAGTGCAGACCTCAAAGCGAGACAGTTTACCATCAACTTTTGCGTCGTCGTTTATTTCTCAATATTTGGAGTCAATCTTTCACCGCTTTTGGCCAAATTATTCGAGTACCTTAAAACGGGAGCAGTAATCCAATATAAAGACATTTTCCCTTTCAAGACGTCATAGTAAGTATACAATTCAAACAAGTTATTTATGTTACAAGGTATGTAAATTGAGCTTTTCAAATACTTGGCTTTAAACCCGAGTTAATTTTTTTACAATTTTGTACTAATACGAGGTCCAAAATTATCCTATCAAAAAGTGATTTATTTAGGCAAAATAATATAATGTATATGAATGGAACCACGGAAGTTGAAATAAATGTCTAGTATTATGTATTGTGACTAAAAATTTCATAGTCCAATTTAAAATTAATCATAGTAACAACTTGTTTCATTCACAGAATTGGCAAATTGTACATATTGGTTTACAACAAAATGTCGTCTTAAAAGGTCTTTTGATTTTCAAATTAAACTTATATCCTTAAAATACGATTTAAACAGGATGCTGAAGATGTGTCATCAATAAAATAATGGCAGATATAAGATTTTCTAGTGAACCTTCTTTAAATTTGAGTTTTAACAAAATTTTAATTTAATACCATTAATTATATGTACCGAATAAAATTAGAAATATAATTTTTTCGATTAAAAAAATTATTCCGAATAAGACACACTTTTTTTCGCAAACCATTCTAAATTTGTACACAGTCAAATTTGTTTATATACTTCTTATTTCACTTGTGTAAAAAGTAGAATAAAATTTCATAGAAAAAAGTTAACTTTTTAATTTGGAATTGCAAAATAGTTCTTTGATATCCTTTTTCTTGCAATCTTCTTCAAAATATGTTATAAGAAGAATTGTTTGGAAAAATATCACGGAACTATGACACGTACTGAATAAACAAAATATCAATTGATTTTGCTTAAAATTAGGCATTGATCAAAATATGATATCGTAATCTACGTATAAGATTTTTTTCACTAGTGAAAAAGAGCGATTTTTTAAATGAAAAAATAACATGCTACTTTATGAAACTCAAATCGATCCGAAAAGCTAATTTTTCGAGATTGAGAGAAAATTAACGACTATTAACTTAAAAATAATTGGCTTACATAAAAAATAAATTTCCCTTTCAAAATTTGCTTTTAATTTTAAAAAATTTTCCTATTTTAGTCACGCGAACATTTACTTCAGTCCAGTCTACGAGATACTTTACGCAGTCTTTGCTTTTGGGATTGCGCTGATGGCTAATGGAATTATAGCAGTGGATGTCCTTTTTCTGGGAATATGTCTACATATTTGTGCTTTATTCGACGACTTGAAGGTTCAAATACAGAACCTGAATAAACTTTTGACCCAAAAAACTCCTACAATAAAGAAAACAAACCAGATAAAGGCACTGATCGATTATCACAACCTGATTTATGATTTGTTGGCCGAGTTACAAGATGTTTTTGGAGGAGTTTTCTTCTCTCAATTCTTTGGAACAATGTGTGTCCTTTGCACTCAAGCCTATCTTGCTATATTAGTAGGTAATTTATATTAAATTTTTTTTTAATTAACCCAATCTTTTTGCAGAATCTCACAAATGCGCAAATTTTCTTTTATATGACTTTTTACACTGCGTCCGCGTGTCAGCTCCTTTTATACACCTACTTTGGGCAGCTGATCACCAATGGGAGTGAGAAAGTCCTTTTGGCCTTAATGGACTTGGATTGGAGTCAATTGCCTCCTAAAAACCGCTTTTACATAAGTGCAATGATTCAAAGAGCACAAAAGCCAAGTGTAATCTGTTTCATGAATATCATTCGATGCTCCCTTCGCACATTCCAATCCGTTCTAATGACCAGCTACAATCTATTTGCTCTATTGAGATCAGCTACTGAGTGATAGAGGTACCAATATAAAGCATCTTGAAGAACATAAAAATTTTCACATTATTTACCAGCTTCACAATAAATAAAAGTATTCAGAATATTCAAATTAGAAAAATTTGCAATTTTTGCAGTGACAACCAAGTTTCACCAAAAATCTTAATATGCAATTGCTTTATTTTATATATTTAATTGAAAGTATGTGCAACTATATTTGCAAATAAAATTCTGGCCGAATTAAGTGTCCAACGATGAACTTTGGATATTATTTAATACAAGATGCATCGACACCGTCATTCAGCATAGAAAGTGGTCATGGATTGTTCATAAGCTCAAGGAAGAGAATGGTGACATAACGAAGAGGACTCTAGAGTGGAATCCACAGGGCTTGAAGAGGATGATTTAACCTCAGTTCGATTGAAAAAAAAACATTTAGAAAGTGGAGAAAAATTAAGGTCCATTGCTTATAATATTTAGACCACGATGAAAGGAGTTAATTGCTCCAAAAGGTGCGTAAATTTTCCCTTTCAATTCCAATAAGGAACACGGGAAGTCTAAACCTCAACCAACGAGCTTAGACTTTTCATGACTATTTGTTTTCAGTGTATTATTAGTCAATTGATAGCACCTAGACCATTGAAAAAGAACACAGTTAATCCTACCAGCCCAGGGATCGAACCCATGACCTCCGAAGAGGCAGCCGGATGCGTTAACACATCGGCTATGAGACCGGTCAAGGGATAACATATAATAAATATAATGGCAAAAATTTATAAAACCAAACTACACCACATACTCTTCTAGGCATTAAAATACCACCCTGTTTCAATAAATCAAACTCAGACGATTGTAGTTTTATTTCAACGTTGCAATTTTCTTTCTCATTTTGCTATATTTACCAAACACAAGTCATTAAGCTATTTAGTATAATTTTAATTATTCGCCAACACGAATTCGTTTAGAATATAATAAAATTTAAACTAAGCCTAATACATCAAAATCTAAACTATATCTCGCTGACAATTCCTCTTCCCTCTGTACACCAAAATATTCTGAACTTTTGGTACGAGTCCCCTAAGGATATTCTCAAACACAATTCATACAACTCTTATTATATTATTTCCTAAATATTTAATTATTTAATCATATCCTTATTTATAGAGACATAGTTTTATAGCAGTTAATTATACCGACCTTGTTGTAGAAATAAGAAAGGTATTATTAGTGAGAATTATATTTTAAAGGGGAAAGGATAAAAATTCTGATACAACAAAATCTTAAACCATGCTTAAACCATTCTATTTTCTTCTATTACGTTCTTAAAATTTGCAATAATTTTTAATATTATTTATTTATTATTGTTTATAATTGGTATTATAAAGTCTTATAAATAATGAGATTAATTAGAAGTAACCTATATTATATAGATAATGAAGGTGTAGATCATGCATCAGTGAAACTTTATCGTCGGCGTTAAGTTTCAAAACCAAAAACCTGGTCTACTCCACTCGTCCACCAGACATGCTGGAGAACAATGTACTACAGTGGACGCCGCTTATTAGGACCACGGTTAATAGGAACAATCGCTTTATTGGGTAAAAATGCCAAGGAACGGATCGGCCGTATATGAATACATTGAAAATTCATCGCTTAATAGAGCCAAGCCCATCGCTTTAAAGGGCCATTCTTTGACAAAGATCACTATTATAAAGAGTTGCAAGAACAAATGCAAGTACCGACAACTAAGTCTTTTGTATACTTTTATTGACACCAATCGTGACCATGTGCCCTATGTTTATTTAATCGACTNAAAAATGCCAAGGAACGGATCGGCCGTATATGAATACATTGAAAATTCATCGCTTAATAGAGCCAAGCCCATCGCTTTAAAGGGCCATTCTTTGACAAAGATCACTATTATAAAGAGTTGCAAGAACAAATGCAAGTACCGACAACTAAGTCTTTTGTATACTTTTATTGACACCAATCGTGACCATGTGCCCTATGTTTATTTAATCGACTGAAGGAGGGAAAAATTGCAAAAAATTGTCTCCTCACATGTTTGTATTTGCCGATTTGATGACACCGCAATAGTTCTCCCGTCTCTCTGTTGTTTTTGGGTCATCAATATATTCATAACTACATACAGAATCATATTTAATTGTTAAATAGACAAACTCGTACATATTTTAAAATCTTTACCTACANATCGTTCGTAATTACCGTTTGAGAATTAACGCTCAAATTTGTTTGGTTGACAAGACAAACATGTACACGTCATTGACGATTGAATTATTTTTAAATTTTACAAGATAAACATATATTGAACAATTATTATTTAATAAAAACACTTTTTCAAGCATGAATGTACATAATCGTACATATTTAAAAATCTTTACCTACAGATCAAATCCTAGCTTTTATTAACCAATCGCTTAAAAGGACCAATCGGTTAATAGGGCCAAATTATTCCGGTCCCTATTCCCGGCCCTAATAAGTGGCGTCCACTGTAATATAATCCCAAAAATGCTCTACCTTTGATACAATTAAATAAATTCGAAATGATTACATTGGGGTACGAGTTGGGTTATTATTTTCTTGAGTACGAATATTTTTGATAAATATTTGCATTCAGATACAAAAATTGATGAATTATTAATTACTCAACTTGATTATTTTTTAAAAAAATAAGGTTTTATGAAGGTATATAATTAGAAAATGGTTTATTTACAACTTCATAATGGAATAATTACACATTTCACCCATAGCAACAATATTGATTGAAGTAAATAAAAAATGTGTGTTGAAAAATTGCAATGAGCAAACTGGACGATTTATTTGGAAAGAAAAAGGATGTGGTTCCAGTTTTGGATCTATCTAAAAGTGTTGCCACCAATAAGGAGGAGCTAAAGCGAATAATGGAGAAAGTGCCCGACTATAAAATGCGCCCAATAAAAGTGCGTCAAGAGGATATAAAAATCAAAGACAAGGACTGGGGATTTAAATGCCCCAAAAAGGAGACGAAATACTTATTAAAGCACAATGGAGATCGTGAGAAATTCTACACTTATCTCGACCCTATACCCAGCGAAATGCGTGGAGTGGTGATTATGGACCTTTGCCCAGTTCCGATTGATTGGAAAATGCTGACCACTTTGAGACCGCGCTCCAAATTGGACGAGGATTATTTCAGTAAATTGGTGGAGTTGGGAAAGCTTCAGTTGAAATCCGAGCAGCGAGATAAAAGAGACAATTTCCTGACATCATCTTCCAATATGTCAGCCAACCTGTTGCCCACCCAATCCGTTTTAATTGCCTCTTCAATTCGAAAAGTGAAAAACAAGTCTGGAATAATTGAGAAGAGACCAGTTACTTGTTTGGAGTGCAGTGAAGAGTTCTGCTTTAACCGAGGGTGTAGTGACTTTAACTACGACTTGTATGTCCGGGTGCCGACCATTAACCAACCAGCTCCAATTCCCAAAGCAGCAGCAGCCAAAACCATGGACAAAAAGAAGTCTAAAAGTTTGGATGGTGGAAAGAAGGTCAAAAAGAGTAAATTGAAGGGAAAGTTTAAACGCCAAGATACCAATGTAGAGGAAAAAATCAAGAAAAGTCCAAAGAAAGGGGGCAAATCCTCCAAAAAGTCCAAATCATAGAATTCCAACGATCGAATTTTAAATATTAACGCTTCTCAAACTGCACCCAAGTAACGGAAAACGGTTAAAAGATTCAAATTCGAATAAATTCAAAATTTCCCCCCAAAACCAAATGTAAATAGACGCAAATAATTTTTTGTGTTTTTTGTTTAAAAAAGGCCCTTTCCAGCCCAAATACAGAGTGCATCCAGTAACCCAAGCCCTTACCTTGGTCCCTATACAGTTTGGTACTACGTAAAGTGGTTAAAGTGCCTGAATTTCACATCTTACTTTCGCGGCGGTCTAAGAACAATTCGGTGCACAGCGAGTCCCTGGGAATACGAGTTTAAAATCCTCTTATCATTGATAAACTGTTAAATTAAGTGCATGTTATTAGTGTTATGTGTTGGAATCTAGGAAAAATTAATGAAATTCAGAAAAATAGCTTGGCAAAGCGCACAACTTTTGGTTGCGCATTTTTTGCTCTTTAAAGATGAATACCCGGTCAAAACGGGCTAACACTGCTGGTAATTCGCGTAATAGTCCCAGCAAACCAGTTTCGTCAAGACAGAAAGCAAGTGCTACATCGGAAGATCAATCGAAACCGATCTCCAAAGTCTCCACAAGATCAAGAGCAACAACAACTAAAAGGGCTGCTCCTCAAAGTGATGAAATAGATGCAATGGCGGTAAAAGAAGGAGTTAAATCACACCGTGGGCTGAAACGAAAGACCAGTCCACCTAAAATACTCCCCAAGGAAAATAAAACAAGGCATGTTGAAAAGAAGGTTAAATTCTCTGATGAACTTATCTCTGGATCGAGATCTAGTAACGAAAAAAGTAAATATATTAATTATTTGTTCTTCTCATCTTTATTGATAATTTTTTCGTGTTTTAGGTACAAGAAGAACTGTTTTAAAGGACACAAATCAATCCCCAAATATCTATAAATCCGTCAGGACGGAGAAAAACAATAAAGATCAAAAAGAGAAAGCAATTATTGATAAGGAATCTACAAAAAATGACACATCAGAATCTTCTAAAGATAAGTTAGCATTAAGACAAACAAGGAAGAGAAATGTAAAGGACATCACACCAAGTGCAACAATAAGTGAGTATATCAAACTACAGACGGTCCAAAATAACACTGGCTAATCTGTTGGCAACTAAGTAGATCGACACCTGAGAGCAAGAACGTAACCCTAGCTCTACTCAGAACCGCCACAAGAGATTGTTTCTTCAAGGTCGAAATATCAGTTAGAAGATCTGACTAATGAATTTCTGCATTCTAAGTCCGGTAAAGTCAATATAGCAAACTTGTTTTTCGTTTAGAAAGAACATCTATCTAGAAAGATACTGTGCAAATTTGAACTAGATTGAATTAGTATTTTTTTTTTATTGTGTTTGAATGCAATGCCAGTAAAATATGATTTTTTAGTAGGGATGACATTCTTATTCGAATCTCATTTGAATCGAACTAGGGAGTTCTTCAAGTTTGTATCCAGAATATAGTCGTACAGGGTCAAGTCTTAAGAAAACGGAGGATTCATTTGTTCGTAGCCGAATTTGGGCATTTTTACGAAAGAAGTGTAAGTCATGGCAAATGAGCATTTATCTCTGCCTAATGTCATTTTATTTTCCAATCTTTAGTTTCGGAATAGTACTATGGCAGTCTGATAAGTTCTTGTCCGCTTGGTGACCCAGACTTCGCATAATAAGTACTGGATCATTTAAAACATTCTTATATGAATAAATTATTAAACTTTTATCTATATTAATATTTTCTTCAAAATAGTCCTCTTTAGCATTTGACTCACATTTCAACCTAACGTGTGATTTTTTCAAGTTTGAAAACAGAAAGTAATAGTAAAGGGGTCGAGTCTTGAGAATACGGAGGATGGGTCAGAAGTTTGTAGCATTATTCGACAAATTTTGACATGATAACGGAAGAGGTTTGAAAGAGTAATTTTTCTAGGCCAAATTGGGGTCGTTTATTCTGCTATAAAAGGAATCTGTCTAAAATTTGGGCATAATAAAGGTATATAATCCTTTCGGACTATTGATAATATTTTGCTAATTTCTGAAAATCAAATTCCTTTTCCGGGCGTTTGAATAGTTTCTGACACTCTCAACACATTGTTTCGACAGACCCCTGTCTAAAATGAATACAAATAGACAAATGATATGTCATCGATCAGGGTATAATAAAAATCTCATTTAGTTTATTCGATCAACTAGTATCAAACACTGCTTTGAAGTTGTCCACAGATAGTAATTGTTATTAATATGGAAAAATTGCGGCACTCCGTTCGCCTACTATCTCAGCTATATGAACCCTTTTAATTTGGAGTTTACTTTTACAAAATTCTGAGATTTTCTGTTTATCCGCAATGGGCATACCGACATGGAACCACGATGAAACTTACTAAAACAATTGTAATGATCGCCAATCTGTGCCTGTTCTGGAGCTTTTTGCCCAGTAATCTACTGTTCTGATTGATGCCGGTCTCTGATAAGTATCAGTGATTACAGTGATTATAGTAGAAAACAGCTTAAAGCTATGATCTTAAGTGATCTCATCGATGCGATATGCTCTTTTCAAATATTCAAAAATTTGCTAACACAATTAAAATTAAAGAATTGTTCGATTTTATTGAAATTTAGACAATAACTTTTAAGGAAGTTCTAAACGATAAAAATTTCAAAAGTGGATTCATCGAGCTTGAACGCTGAAGACATCAGACTATTTGTCGTATTTTGTATAATTATTAATAGTTAGTGTTATTTTGGACCATTGATATGTATTTTAACCTAAAAAAGTGGAGATAAAAATTAAATTCCATGTGAAAATTGTAATTAATAAATCAATTTTTCATTTTAGATGGCAACAATTCAAGTATATTAAAGCCTAAATATCAACCAAAGGTTGTAATACTAGTACCAGAATCTTCATTACAGCAGAAGAATAAGAGTAATCAAGACAATTTGCCATCTGAAGCTGCAGGAAAACGTATGTATTTACTACAAATATTATTAACACTATTTTTTAATTATTCGAATTAACATTTTATTTTTAATAGGCAATTTGAAGAACAAAAATGAGATCGTAGATGTAATTAAGTCAGCAAACGTACCGAAACGCAATGAAGTAGAAAAGGCCATTCCCAATGAAGTTCAAGAACAAATTTCATTAACTGGTATCAATAAGTTATCGGAAGACAAAGCCCCACAAATCAGCTCAGAAAAGCGTAAGTAATCTTTAATTTTTTCTTCTCTCACTATGTAGTTCAAAGTAATCACGAGTTCCCAACGAAATCTCTTGAAATTTGAAACTAAATCAATTTTCTCTAAAAAAATGATTGAGCGGCAGCAGTGGAACCATTTGATAATTGAATCTCGCGATAATTCGTAATATTTTAAGTCTCTGAATTTCGAATTATCAAAAGGCGATTGTACTTAGTCCACGCTATTTGTGAGATTTTTTTTACAAAGATATTTTCACTGAACAAATATTCAGGCTTACTACATTGATTTTGATATTCTGACTGTCAAAACCATAGAAAAATCTTAAACAAGGTGGCTTTGAATTTCAACTCTCATGCTTTGGTCACACCAGTTTTATTGCTCGTCGACGATCCGCCCCCATTTTTAAAATCCAATTTCCCAATTAACTGTTATGATTAGATAATGAAANATTCTGACTGTCAAAACCATAGAAAAATCTTAAACAAGGTGGCTTTGAATTTCAACTCTCATGCTTTGGTCACACCAGTTTTATTGCTCGTCGACGATCCGCCCCCATTTTTAAAATCCAATTTCCCAATTAACTGTTATGATTAGTTAATGAAATTGCATGTCTATGGAATCTTCGTTTTACTGGCTATTTTTCTCAATTTACAAACTTAACCAATTATTAACGGCGCAATGGCGGTTTGAAAATCGAGCCGGTATCAGCATGTACCGTTATGATTTCAGACTTTTGAAGATAAGAAAAATAAGGGGTCCAATAAGAACCCGAGAATTGCAATAACCAAACAACTTCCCCTTAGTTCTCAGTAACCCTGAAGCGCACATTTATGCGATCGTATTATTATTGAAATAATGCAATTTCATTATCTAATCATAACAGTTAATTGGGAAATTGGATTTTAAAAATGGGGGCGGATCGTCGACGAGCAATAAAACTGGTGTGACCAAAGCATGAGAGTTGAAATTCAAAGCCACCTTGTTTAAGATTTTTCTATGGTTTTGACAGTCAGAATATCAAAATCAATGTAGTAAGCCTGAATATTTGTTCAGTGAAAATATCTTTGTAAAAAAAATCTCACAAATAGCGTGGACTAAGTACAATCGCCTTTTGATAATTCGAAATTCAGAGACTTAAAATATTACGAATTATCGCGAGATTCAATTATCAAATGGTTCCACTGCTGCCGCTCAATCATTTTTTTAGAGAAAATTGATTTAGTTTCAAATTTCAAGAGATTTCGTTGGGAACTCGTGATTACTTTGAACTACATAGTGAGAGAAGAAAAAATTAAAGATTACTTACGCTTTTCTGAGCTGATTTGTGGGGCTTTGTCTTCCGATAACTTATTGATACCAGTTAATGAAATTTGTTCTTGAACTTCATTGGGAATGGCCTTTTCTACTTCATTGCGTTTCGGTACGTTTGCTGACNGCACAATAAATAAATAAATATTTTATAAAGATATTTTAGAATTAAATTGTAATTCATTTTAATTTATTTTAGGTATTTTCAAATCTGGTTCAGAGACGAAAAATGGACCAAAAGTAAACATTCAATCGATTGAGATTATCAAACCTGCTGCAAAGCCTAATCCCTTAAAAGGTAAGGCAGTTGATCCGCAAATGTTATCAAAGAAAGACAAACCCAGTGAAAATATTGGATCAAAATCCTTTGAAGATGAATTTGGTTTGATGCCGAAAAGAAAGGAGCCCAAGAAAAAGGTGGGGGCAAAGAAGACTTTGGTGACAGCTAAAAAAGACAGTAAAAAGGATGACAGTGACGATGTCTATCAGTTTGATTTTGATGATCCCGACCCAGGACCCTCGAAATCAAAGGCGAAAAAGGTGAAGCGTATTGTTAAAAAGAAGGAACCCGTTTTGAAATTGTGGGACACGAAACACTTCAATGCTCAACTCAAGCAAATCCATGTCAATGTAATTAACAAAGATTTCAAACCGAAAGAAAAGCCCATTCCTAAAGTGATTAAACAAGTGAAACCCGCTGAAATTGTGCCAGATATTTCCATGACAAGCCCAGAGGTATTGGCGAAAAGTCCAAATGAAACAGGTAAACCTAAAGATTCTCCATTGAAATTAGTGCCATGGAGGTTTTCCTCCATACGATCCAATTCCTTTGGATCACCGAGAAACGACTCCAATGCCGAGAATCAGAACCCAGTTCCAGAGGCCAGTTTTTCAAAGAAATTGCCTCATACGATGGCTCAAATGCGAAGCCCAATGAAGGAGTTAAATCCCAATGATTCTGCTTTATTATCGGGGAAAAGACCGCAACTTACAACACCTGGAAAGCAGCCACAAAAGAGCAAGAATTACAATCTGGAAAACTGCTTCGGATTCGAAGACAGTGACATCCAAATGGAGGACAATAACTTTGATGTAGATAAATTCAACAGTACTATCGAATCTCTTCGAAAGTTTCGACATGGTCTTAAAAACTCGAATCAAATTCCCAGGCGACGACTGGACTTGTTTAAAGAGAACAGCAGTACTCCGATTCGAAATATATTCACGAGCACACCTCAGCAAGTGAAGATTCGAGACTGTTTTAGGGCCGCTCCTAATAAAAATACAGTTGAGCCAACTCAAAATGAAGACAATGTGGTCGACCAACCAGATGAAGATCCCCGTTTATTTGAATCTCAGAATTTTGAGGAACCTCCCAAAAGAAACTACTCAATCGTCGGTGCAGGGCGCAAGAAGAGGAAGGTGAACTTTTTTGGGTTTAGTGACGATGAGGAGGAGGACGAAGAAGAGAAATCTGAAAATGTTGACGACAGCTGCAGTCCCAGAAAAAGACATTTACAACATAAAAAGAAACCGAGAACGAACAAACAAGAGGTAAGACTCCATTTTTTTTATAAACTTACGATAAAGAAATTTCAACTCAACCTTATCAGTCACCGATTTTCTGGATCTGAAATCTTAAATAGTTCCTAAGAAATGGTTTCATCAATTAAGTCAAAAGTTCTGAATGTGTGGTTTCTATAACTAAAAAGCGAACGCGACTGCAATTTCTATTGAGCGCGATGTAGAAATAAAAAAATTATGTTGACAGATTCAACCATCGCAGGAGGAAGCGAGGCGTCGATTGTCATCATATAGAAGACAGTATTATATTTTATTAGAGATGCTTCTGTCACAATAATTAAAAACCATTATATAACTATTTTTACACTTTCCTATCAAAAGATTAGCTTTTCAACTTCGATTTAAATTTTGTGATGCGCCACTTTATCGCACTAGTGAAAATATTGATTTTTTTTTCATTAGTGAATAAAGTCATAATCTTTGAATTAATTTGTCTTAATGTATATATTGGGGCCAATTTTAGCGTTAAACTGAAACGTATCCAAATGGTTATTACCATCAAATAGAGTGTTTACAGTCCCAGAGACCGTACTTCGGAAAATATTTTTTTAAATGTTTTTCGTGTATTTTAAATCATATTTTTAAAATATATCCTGCTCGGGTATAAAGTCCATTTTTTAACTTAAAAAGCGATGAAAAACTTGCCTAATGGCTTGTATTTCTTACTCGATTTGTCATTTAAAAAACTACTGTATTTCTACCTTTGGCGGCACAAGTAACTTGCTTAAAAAGTTGGTGACACAAAAAAATAATTAATACTGTTAAGCGACGAAACGCCCCTATTAAAAATCGAAATTCCCGATCAATTGATATAATTAGGTAATCGAATTGTATATCTGTGGTATCGGCAAGGGCGGTAAAAAAATTGAGTTACCCAAACAAGAAAAACAGATTCCATAGACATGGAATTTCATTATCTAAATATTGTGCTAAACCGCCAAGAAGAAATAATGCCAATTTCATATAAATGAGTTGAAACATCTGTTTGAGGTTCTTTCTTTTCCGCCATAATTTTTGACTGTTAGTGCAAGGGTTCCCAAAATTTTACAGTCTGCGGCGCCACTACATGCATTCCATAGTGCTCCTACATACATTCATAGTCCAATTCAATATGAATCATAGTAACCAACGCTTTCATTCACAGAATTGGCAATTGTAAACATTTGTCTGCAACCCAATTTTGCTGTTCCGGCCTCATGATTTTGCCCAAATATCAATTAATCGTTAATTTTGAGTTTTAAATAGGGATGTTTCTCCGCTTAACGGTATTTATTTTTATTCAATATTTTCACACACACACACATATTGTCACATACCCATAACAGATTATTGCATAAATTACTTAACTCCTAACTTCGAACAATTATAATAAGATCCTCAAATATTAATTATATCCTTTTTCATTTTCAGGAGGAACTGGAGAAATTCTGCACTGAGTTCAACAGCATGTGTGACGAAGTGGACCAGTACCAGTTGATTACTGAGGAAGTGTAACTTAAAGTACAAGAGAGTAAAAATGCGTGCCGTTTTTTTCTAGATTTTATTACTTTTCATTATATACTTTTTTCATGATTAATGAAATAAAATAAAGTTGGTTATCACCACTACAAAAAATAAATAATAATTTATGTGTCTTATATCAGTAGAATATAGTTTCAAAACTTCATTTGTTTCTCCCCGTTGCATTCCACCGTCTTTTGTTGTCGAGTGGCTGTTTGTTCCTTATAGTTTCACAGGTAGTAGAATAATCATCATCATAATATTTATAATATAAAGGTAATGGACTAGAAAACAATAATGGGATTCTCAGACCAGGGCCGAGGGAAGAGGATTAAATACATGTGTTCTATTTAAAAAAATTTCTCTCCAGATTGTTGTGAGCAAATTGCAAAAATTAGGCCTCTATTTGTCCACTCTACGCCACTCGTCTCTCCCGAATCATTCAAAATAAAATATCTACTTTAAATTCTTACTATGCAATGTCCTAAGTCTAATAAATTTGACTCTCATCATCAAACTAGGTCGTGAGGGGAGCCTAAATTAATTGCATTGGTTTGGCAAAGCTTCGCAATTGATCTTCAGTTTCACAAAATAAAGGATCACTACAAAAGAACATAAATGCCATTTCTATGGATTACTTCAATGAAGAACAAAACCGCCATTAAAATTATTTTAACACAAATCGGTGCAGCTCTACCAAAAGATGAACAAACAGAAAGAAAACGTTGAATCACACTATAAATTATAAATATTGTACAAAACGAAAAATTAGTATCCACATTAGATGAGTGTTTGTTGCGTGCGAAAATCTCTCTACATCTGACTCTCTTTGCGCCACTGAAAGGTCCCTGATTTAACGCTTGACGATCCCTGATTACTTGACGACGAGGTTAAAATATTGTTGGTGCGTCGAATGAAATTCGCCGCCGAATCCCGAATTATTCGCATTGCTGGATTCGTCGCGATTCCGGTTCGTTTTGATTTCCTGCAAAAAAATTATTATTTTTATTACAATAAAGTGTTTTTATTAACAGAAACTATAAGTAAATATCTTCGTTCAAGTTAAAAAACTAAAAATATAAAATATAGTTATTTTCGTTTCAAGACGGTTTATGTTTCGGTTTTCAAGAAGGAAGGCTGTTTC
>JXOV01022111.1:0-14995 GCA_001014945.1 Clogmia albipunctata
CGATAGGATACGGCACAAGAAGAAGAAGAATCAGGTGATCTGTGAATAATAACGTTTGAATTATAATGCCCATATCGGAATCTCTTTCAAACATATGAATTTGTTAGTAAAACAAGTTTGTAAACTGAAGAGCAAGGTTTCCTATAAGCTAGTAAGAGATACAAGATATAGTTTCCTCCTTTTTTTATTTTTTGTGTTAATTGTTTTTAAAGTACACCAAATTTTGTATAAAACAAGGTCGATTAGCATTATTAAACACTCNAACGGACCTTCTTTAAAACACCCGCCATGCTCGTGACTTTAGCGGACCCTTGTGTGTATTAATATTAAATTTTATCGACCTAGTTGTATAAATAACTATTAAGTCACTAGTATTTTAAAAAGTCAGAGAACAAAGAACAAATATAATATAAATTGGTTATATATTGATTTCTCGCAACAGTTTCTAAATATATTTAGATTAATAAAAGAATATTTCGATAAGGAATACATTAAATTTAATGATGTGATTCTTGCAATTTAAAATTTGGTCAGTTAACGCGATTTTTATGAAAGACAGAATGTTTAGTGAATTAAATTGTTTTTTTAAATGTTAAAAGATTATTAAAAATTTGTTTTAATTTTTGTAGCATTTCTTATTACTATTCAAGCAATTAAACAAGTAGCAGATAAATACAAAAAAACTCTGAGTATGCGAATTATTAAATTATTACAGGTCAAGATACGAAAAGTTCAACTGAAATATTTTCTCATATTCTCTTTCCTTTCTTTTACTTCATGAAGCAAGTCCGTCTGCGAATAAGATTCGTGGTTACATCAGGATATTATTTCAAGAGGTTTACTTGAGTATTTTATGTTTCAGTCCATCTCAACGATACATCTCAACCCAAATGAATAAGCCATGTTGTAAATTTACATGTTTGAAAATTATATTGGATTGAAAATGTTCTTGAATTTAAAATTTAACAAAAAAAATATATGAAAATTGGAATTCATATCATTTACGTATATTACTTTTGAAAATATTCTTGATTTTCAAAAGTACAGAAATAAATTCTAAAATTATTACCAAATCTAGCAAAAACTGATTTAAGGCTGCTGAACGTTGTCGAAAATGCAAACAGTTCCTTGAGTAATATCTTATTCTCAAAATTTTAAAAAGAGTATTTTTCAAAATTAATAAATGAAAACTTAGTGACGATTTTTAAAATTGAAATATAAACACATAAAACTTATATAAAACATGGCTCTTAATATAGTGAAAATCAGGGGAGGAAATGTATAACTTTTGTTCTATTATCTCGCTTTTCGAACTAAATTGGGCCACGGTTAAATTTAGTTCTAAAAAACCAATCGAGAAGAGAGAATACAAGTTACACAATACACCCCCTTGACGAAAAAGAGAAGAAGTTTTAAGAATATTTAATAGTTTCGTATCTGCCTCTGTGTCTTCGCGGTTAGCACCCTGGACATCCTCCTCGAGGTCGTGGGATCAAATCCCGGGTGGATATTTTTCTAGCGCGAAAAAGTTTCCATTTTTGTATATCAATAACATTGCAAAATAATATTCATAGCTAATTATAAAAATAAGTAATGGCGCAAGCAAATAAATAAAATGGGCGGATTGACTGGATCCGTTTACAACTGGTCTAGGTGCTATTAACTGACTACTAATACACTGAAAAACAAACAGTCACGTAAAGTCTAACACCCGTTGGTTGAGGTTGAAACTACCCCTAGTTCCGTCGTGAATGCCGTGGGAATAGTTTATTTTATTTATTTAATAGTTTCGTGAATTGTTTTAAGGAAGCAATTAACTCTTAAATTTGAATCAATGGTATATAATTGATTTACGATGTGACAAATAGAAAATTATCTATTCGACAAAAAAACATTAATGGGTTAGATTAGTTAGGTAAGCAATAATCATAGATAATCAATGTGATGCAATCTTTTCTTGTTTGTAGTAATCACTTTTGAACTATTTTAAAAATTTTAAAGATACAGTACAGAATGTTTTATTTTGAAAATTTCCTATTTTTATCGAATACAAATAAATCTTATTTTACGTGTCAGAATTGAAAAAATTAAAATTATCGTGTCTGAACAATTCGACTGGAGTGTGATTAAAAGTGAAGTGCTATTAAATGGTGTTTATGGCAGGTTCAGATCCAAAAATTACACAGATTATTTTCCGCTGAGTTGGATAAAACTCTGAAGTGGGTACTTGGAAGTGTTGGGAAACTTAAGTTTAGCTCATTTCCGTATTTTTGTACAACGTTGTATTGTAATAAAATCAACCGGAGTTTATAGATTGAAATAAACCATAACAAAAGTCTTGAAATTGTCGAGTATAAAAAGTTACACAATACAAATGTTTTAAGGGCGACTTTCATTTTGTACATAAAATAAAACGGAATTATTATTCATTGTTTTATATATTTATTACATACAATTATATTTTTTGACTAAATATTTTATTCTTTAATATAAGTGTATTTCCTGATTTTCAATATAGCAAATATAATGTCACCAATTATTAAAAAGTCAATGATATTTTAAAGTACATATTTAGCGACTAAAATTAGAATTCCAAATACTGTAATTTGTGTTTCAGTATTAATTTGTGGAAAATTTGTTTTGTGTCAATTTTTGTTTATGGGAACATATAGGACTCTATACTATATGTTCACGTAGCCTCTATGTTCCAAATTCTACACTCACCCTTATTTGGTGGACGTTATTAAACTGAGTAACCTGCGGGAACACAGGTCAGTGAACAAACGAGTGAGGAGGGCTGAAAATCGGCAAGTACCATCTACTACACAGGGAAAGGCATTTTCAGTTCCAGTATAAAGCAGGTTGTATTGGTATTTTGGCGTCGGAAGATTCAGTCCTAGGACAAGAACAACGGCAGCTCTGGTTAGGTGAGCTACTGTTTTGGCGTCTGGTGGCAGCTGAAATCGAAAGCCAAACAGACATATGTAAGTAAGAAAATCATATACCCAAGCACAGTAAGAAATCGGGTTTTTTGGTGGGTGAGAGCTCCACTCGTCCCCGCCGCGCCACAGTTAATCTGGAAGATAGTTTTTGACGATTTCTTACTTAGCCCCAAAGTAAGAAAATCAACTGGAGATTTAATACTAAGAAAGCCGACCTCCGACCCACCAGTGACTAGTGACAAAAGGCATGGAAAAGAAATAGAATACATTTTTTTTATATTTCTTGGAATTAATCATTACGGAAATGGTGTCTGATAAATCTTTTAACAAATTTGGCATTTTATGTAGGTAAAAAGTTTTTGAATTTGTGTGAGTGTGTACTTTTGTAACCAATACTTTTAGTTCGATAACCGACATGAAAATTTTGGTTACTTCTAATTGAGATCAACCCCTTTACACGCGGCTAAAAATTTCGGTCGAAATTTCATTGACCCATAGCCAAAACCATTAGGTAATAATTATCCAATGTAGTCAAAATATAATAATAATAATATAAAATTTTTACGGATAATAACCCACGCGAATATGGAGATTTTACTGTATTTAAATAATTGATACTGTTTAATTTAATTTCTTTTATATTCATTTTTCTACCATTTTTCATTAATTTCTATAAAATTAGTTTTTAATCAAATGGAGCAAGGGACTTTATTGAATAAATGCAAATCAAACGAATTCATTCGATCGATTTCATGCATATGGGATACTTTGGTAATAAAACGTGCGAAATTGGGCAATCATAATACAATAAGGGTTTTCTATGGTTCCAATGACTTGATTTTTATTATGTAATCTCTTGATAAAATTTTATTGTAAATAAATTATACTGATGAATAAATTTTATGTAGGCTAATAAATAATACTTCAGTGTAGATACTTCAGATCAATTATTTAATTAGAAAAACCATAAACATTTCCTAGAAATTGCATAGAGACTTACTTTCTAGTTTGGTGATATATAATTATTTCGAAAGCTTTGAAATTTTTCGTTTTAAATAACAAAAAATGTTTGTTTGTAAATTAATTTTAATATTAAAAAACTAGTGCTTTAAAGGTTTCTTTTAGTGTGCTACAATTTCTTTAATTTAGCTTTCATTATAATTTACTGCGTTAATTAAACATGAGTGAATATAAATTGTAGAAAACACATAAATGTAAGTAAATGCGTATGAATATTGTTCAAGGAAAATCGTTTTATTGTCGACTTCATAAAGACATAATGGAGATGTATGTTTTAAATTGTCGGTACGTGACGATATGAATTTACATTTAAAGTGTATTACAGGTCGTTTATTTACATAATAAAAAGTAATATGAAATGTGAATATTTAAAGAAACACTCCGATTTTACTCTACAATTATGATCATGAAAATGATATTGTAAAGCTTTATCGCTAATTTTTCGAAACCAATGCTCGTGAATTGATATTTAATAATGCAGGGGTAATTCTAAGATGTTAAGATAATATGTATTTCAAATTTTTATATGAAAAGGTTCCTTTTTAAAGTAAAGCTGATGTTATTAATAAGTTTATTTTGCAAATTCATATTATAAAACTATAGTATAACATTCTTATAATATGTGACTATATGCCATAAAGGATCTCGAACGAGTTATTGTTTTAAATAAGTTTTCTATTTTAGTACTGAAAAATAGAAATAGAAAATTGATTTAGGTGGTCGTACAAATCTTTTTGCAAAAATAAGAGTTTGTTTGAATATTTAATCAACACTTTAATAATTATTTAAACAACGTGAAAAATGAACCTTAATTAAACTCGAGTAGAGTTCTAATAGATACGAGTGTTTAATTGTGTTTTCCAACTAGGTTTATTCGAAAATTTATACAATTCACATATTTATTAGCTATTTTTTTGGCGAAATATGTAAAGAATAAGAAGACAACCCAGTACTAAATAAAGATCTAAACACATACAACTAAGGGAAGTACTTGTCAAGTGAATAGAACTTTTGGTATAAATTTTTCAAAATATCACGACAATCTTGCACCATGCACTGTATCACTGATATGCTCGTAATAGCTCTCATCATTTAAAAGCCATAGTCAACATTTAAGAAGAATTTTACTTTTTGTTATTTAATGTGAAAAAATTGAAATTGATTAATAAATCATGGCCTACTTTATTATAGAGACATGAAAAACGTCAAAATAAATTTTCTTCTACGTTACTAAGATTTAAAATTATAATTTTTAGTAGTTGAATTTTTTTACAAAGTAATAATTTTGTTAAATTACATGATTTGTAATAGTCTGCGGGAATTGAATTATACTTTATTCAATACTGTACGTTTAAGAAATAATTTATAGAAGAAGCATTNTACATCGACACAATCAGAAATATACCCTTTACACATTGAAACAAAGCTTAACTGAGGACCGTCACATGAGTTTCTTCGATTGAGGTGCTATGCTCGATAATGTCAATATCACAAGAAGACTTATTTATCGTTCCGAACATATACTCATACATTCCAACGTCTGATAAATAGGCCTCCAGAAAAGATTTTTCAAATACACTGTTTTGACCAATGGACTTATTAATGCAATTTAAATAAATACTTTTTTTTCGTAATTTTGTTATCATTGATAACGATTACGAAATGAAAAAAAAAATATTTTTTTAAAATTAATATTTTATTTTAGTTTCAAGTTATTTCTGGTTTTGTTTGGTATGTTATTTAATTAATTGAATTATAAATTGAATCAATAATATAATGACCTATTATTTTTTGTTTAATAATGTCGATAATTTTAAAATAGGTTTTAATTTGAAAATAATAGTATTGATTTTGAGTCGTCAATTTCCAAAGAAAGAAAGAATAGTTGTTAAACTTGTGTGGAATGTAAGAAATTATTTTCGCAAATTGGTTGGTCAATCAACCTTAAAGTTTTCCGTTTTTTCGGTTGATCCTGGGTATATCTGTTGCCATTCAAGTTAATCTCCTGTCACTTATGTTCAATTGATAAATGATTTTACTTTAAAAATCAAGGGATTTTGCGATTAGTCTATCTTGACAGGGAAAATATTTGAGATTAACGCTGCCATCAGATTTGCAGTTTTTTGTGGGTCAGTCACCATCATGTAAACAATTTAATGATTTTTAAATATAAAGGTTATAATGTTTTTAAAATATAAATGTAGTTTACGATATATAATTTTTGAAATTTTGTTTAAAATGCTATTATTTAATATATTCAGTTGTATTTCATGCCATTCTTGATATGTATTATTTATATCATTGTCAATATTTGACAAATCCATGGAAACAAAATTGATAAATGACTCTTTTTAAAATCTCATGGGATTTAGTTATTGATTGATACTAATCCATGTTTCATGTATTAGGCATGTTTGTTCAGTCTTTGATAATAATTTCAAAGCTTTATTGATTTTTCTGTCATCATTTTTCATTTGAGCTCACGTAATTATTGATTCAAACTAAAGTTGTTCATATTATTTTATTTTATGAAACACATATGTTTATATATATAGTATTATAAGTAGGCATTAATTATTTATTTAATTAGTCCGCTTTTGTGTATTGAGCATTAGTATTATAAGTTGCATAAAATTAGATTATCCTTAAAAAATATCCAGAGTAGAGTTGGCCAAAAACGTCATTTTCAATGACTTGACAGACTAACAAGTCTTGGAAAAAATGACCAAGTCAATGACATGTCTCAGTTCGTCATTTCAAATAAAACAACAACAAATAAACACAACAGCAAACAAACATTTCAAAAATTAATTTAAAACTTTTATTTAAATGATATAAGAATTAAGGATATTAAATTGATAAAAAATAATAATTTAACAAACAAATATATAAAGACACAAGTAAAATATTAGGAACATGGTATTTTGCACTTAATGTTTGTAAAAATTCCATGTAAGACAGAAAATTTTGGCATCGATTACACTTCGTTGTTCCACAGAAATCTGGATTCCAGAGAAATCAACCATTTGATGGTATACGTATACATATCATTATGAAGATTTCCGATGACTTGAAGTTCTCCTGTATATCTTAGGATAGGACATTCTGACCCTATATATTCCATTGATTGTTAAATCGTTCCACACTGGCAGGATGGATTATTCTTGAAACTCCATTTACTCATAAGAAAATTGCATCATCCGTGGTCAGTACGAAGACGATTAAAACTAGACCAGGCGCTACGGGGTGGTTGAAATTCTAATTTGGTATCCATCAACGGATCTATAACGTGCCGGAATCTGTTAATCGTCGTGGATTGGAATGGAAGGCAACTAAGTAGTTGGGTAGAAGAACTGTGCCGCAGAAAATTCTTATAGTTCTATTAAGTTGTATATCAATCATGTGAGCATGAGAACTGTTAAGCCAATCTGACGAGCAGTATCCGACTCAGAGGTAAATCAAAGACAGAGTTACAATACGTAGGGTCCATTTGCCCTCAATGTTGATGTTGTGCGGGCCAATTTTTGCACTAAATTGTTTTTTATTGGCAACTTTGCAGCCAGTTTAGATCGTTTCGTCTTTAAATTGAAACTTCTGTCTAGAGTTGTCTCCAAATAAATAAAACATTATAAAACTTTTTAGAGTGGAATTACGAATACTTATTGAAACAAAATTAAATAAAAATCTTAAAAATATTTTCAATCCCTCACAAAATACGTTTTTCTTTGTTTCATTTCAACATTAAGTGATGTATATTGGATGTTATCTTTCAGTTTTGAAAAATCTTGACTTAATAAATATATCAATTTGAAAGAGAGACAATAATTTAAAAAAAAACCTTTCGTAAAAGAACTACTGAGTTCATTGAGTGTACGAGTAAGTTAAAATTTTAGGTCTATTTTATAAGCGGTAAAACGTTTTATGCATTTTTGTTGCTTAAAATTTATATTATACATTCAAGTTTGCTATGTCAAAGTCGTTATTATAGCACAAGTGCTATACAGAATTCTTTAAAGCACTAGTGCTTTTTTATTATTAAAGTGTGATCTCCGTAAACGAAATTCATCATTTTATATGAAAAGTTATTTTGATATTGATATTTTACTGTTAAATATTGACAAATTTTTGCGAAAATTGACAAATATTGACGAAAATTAACGAACATTATCCTATACTGTTTCAAACGTGGAAATGAGTTTGAAATACGAGCTGCCAAGTGAGTTGTTCATCGTTTTTGAGTAAAAATCGGATTTTACAAACGAGTAGGACATAATTTTTGTTGGAATATTCTTCTAAATACACAAAAACTGAAATGTAAAATAAAAAGATATACTTTTCGAAATAGGTTTACAAATAAAACTTAAGGCATTTGGGCAATAAAACGATCTCTGACAAAATAAATATTGGTACGTTAATATCAATTTGATTTGATCCAAAAAGAAAAGTTATATAATAGTTTCAAATACTTTTCCGCTTCCACCACGCGCCTCCACCAGACCTCTAAATCTATGCATAGTCTTATTGTCCCAGCTACGGCTTCACAAAATTGATTGTTATAAAGGAGAATAAAGGCAATAACAATGGCCCTGTTTATTTTTATACTCTCCACCCTCTTTCTCGTTTTTGATTCCATTGACAAAATAAAACTGATTCGCCAACAAATTTCGTAACAAGAGAAAACAGATTCTTAGCATTTTAATGTTTACACATTCCCCGACCCCGCCCCTTCCTTTGACATGATTCCGATGTATTCATGGGTGTTTTAACACCTTTTGTGTTGTCAGCAACAATCTGTTTACATGATAAAAAAGCCTCTCATACGCACCCATTTTATTTTAAATGGCAATTTTTACCACCATTGAAAAAAGAATAATCACCATTTTCCACAATAGAAACATTAAAACGGTTTCATTTAACATTTGCAAACAAATAGAGTTTTTAAATACAATTCATATTAGTTGGAAAAACTACTCCCATTCATTAATTCATGGTTTATTTTAAATAATATTTAAAATAATAAAAAAATAATTTTTATTGATAATAAAATCAATTCATTGAGCATTGCAAATGTTTTAATAATTAAAAACTTTCCAAAAATTTAAATGATTTCATTGGAATGCATAATCTATTATAATTTAAGTTTAATTTGAGCACTCAATGGCATAAAATTTGAATAAAATTTTTTACTGTACTATGCTATAGTTTGAAAAATAACCGAATAATTTTCACACACTGGATATCTAATTAAAAAAAGTCATTATATGAACTACATATAAATATTTAAACAAAACCAAAAAAAGAAAACGAAATTAAGAAATGTATCAAGTTTACACTTACGGAAGAGAAATTGCACCGGAATAACTTACCATTTTAGTCGCCGATGTTCTCGATCACGTCGGTAGAGAAATCTTAATAGGTTTCTGAAAAAAAAAAGATTTAATCAATTTTGATAAAAGTTCTCTCTGTGTGTTCGTGTAAATTAAACGCGCGGAGGACAGTTAGATGTTAATTTATTTACGGTTAAGAATAGAGTAAAGAATAATAATTTAATCAGGACTCATTGCGCTTTGCAAAAACAGAAACATGCTTATACGACGCATTTCCAGTCGAAGTGGCCTGAAGAGGAATGGAAAAGAATTCAGACGGAGAAGTAGTTGCTGAATAAGAGCCGTAATCACTGTCATTGGTGATGCGCTCGTCACAATATACTAAGTTGGTTTTGTATGAGAGAGATGTATTTTTTTTAAAATTAATTAAAGTATTTTTATATATCTTTCTGCTGTCAAAAACGTTTTCAGCACTAGTGCTTTAAAGAATTCATTAGAGCACTAGTGTGTTTTTATTTAGTTTTTAAGTGGTACATCTTTAAATAATTTTCAGCAGTGGAACGAGGCAATGAACAGGAACCACAGTAAACTAAATCTTAATTAAAATATGTTTTTTGTTGAGATTTTGATTTATTTGAAAATGCGCAAAATGTTATGTAACCACAGAACAGACGCATTATCAAACTCACGGCCCTTCATTAAAACACATGCTACGCTCGTAATTTCAAAAGACCTTATTAAACCAAATGTGTTTATTATATCGACTTAGTTGTATAAATAACTATTATGCAATAAAAAAATTCTTTAAAGCACTAGCGCTTTTACTTTATTATTAATGTTTGACCTCCGTGAAAGAAGTTTCGTTGGGTATGGTTTAACTGTATTTGTGGATGATTTCACAACAAAACGGATTAATTTAATCTTTATATATCGTTTTAAAAGAAAAATGTTGAACGGTAGACAATGATCTAATCATTAATTTGCCAACTTAAAATGTAAATAGTTTTTTTAGTCTCTTTCTTCTTTCTAATTATTTTTTTTTCTTTTTAATTCATAATGTATCAAAACAAATAACTACCACATAATCTTTTATCAAAACAACTTTTAATAACAAATGTCAACTAAATCTAAACCTCCCAAACTATGTTAGCAAAACCACTTAGGTAGCTCATTTATTAATATTTTCCTGTAAACAATATATTGTAATACACATTTNATGAATAAATTATTATCTATCTAAAAGAGATGCACATATTTCTCTTTCTCACAGAACATCACGGATTGTTTAAATTTAACGTATTAATTGAAAGATCAACGTGATATTTCAAGTAAGAGTAACAAGATATAGCTTTCTCCATCTTCCCATGGAATTAGAAAAGGAATGAAAAACAATGTGGGGCGGCTTTACAGCTCTTATGTTTAATAATGCTTTATCTTATAGACCTAGTTCTTTAAAATTAATTCCAAACGAATCAAATTTAGATTAAGAAAGATACCTAAAATTTTGATTTGAAAGATTTTATTTTTGTTTAAAAATGCATAAAGCCTTGCATAAGATTTAGTCAATAAGCATTATTAAAAGCTCACTTGTTCTTAAAAATCTTGAGTATCTTGTTTATCGACCTTTTAAATTTATTAATATTAATTGTATAATTCAGGTAAATTCTTAGTTTTAGATATTATTAATTTTTTTATATTTGTGAGTTTTTTTGTCATAAGAAAATGAAGACATTTCCCGAGAGTGTAAAAATACATTTTCCTTTTGCATTATTCTAATAACACCCCTAAATGTAATTAATCGTTGTAACTGTTATGTGACTAGACTTTATCGCTGTCAACGACTGTAATTTGTAAGAGGATATTGCGCGGTGGAAATTAACACAGTTATAAAGACCATTACCGGTGGAAAGGTAGACTGTTTTACTAATTAAGTTACATCTCGTATTATGGAAATTGAATTTATTATACTTAACAAAGGAAGTCTGTTTAGGATGAAATTCTTATTAAATTTACGTTTATATATCCTTTTTTCCAATTTTTAACCATACATCTTAAATATAAAAGTAATTAAGAAGTCATATATCTCAGCTAAATAACTTATTTACATTTTGTGTTATTCCATTCAATGATAAATGATTTTATTATTTAAAATAGACATTGACAAGGATGTGGATGGAAGATTAATTATTTCGGCATGCAAACACATTCCTTGGAAAATCCATTTTCCAACCACAAAATACTAAATAAGATGGATGATCAAGCGGGAAATGGGGAAGGTTTCATCGAGTTTTTTTTACTTACATGAAGAAATGTAGACGTCTTCAAAGGACATTTTGTAAAAATATTTACTTTCTTTCAATTCATTAAACTAAGCTTTAAATAAATTGTTTTTAGTTTATTTTTGAGAAATACAAGATTGAAGTTCCTTTCCTATTCAAAAAGTTTATTATGATTTCCTTATGATGAGTGTAAATTTAAGATATATTATTATATTTTAGAATTAGAATATTATATTAAACCATGCAGTTTAATGTTTGACAATGATTCAATATATCAGTATGGCGACTTAAAAACTATCATTTTTTATATAAACTTGGATTTAAATATTTTAAAATGAATAAAAAAGTTTTAAAGAAAAATTCATTTTAATATCGTTTGCTTTTATGAATATAATTAATAATCGTAAAATTTATGGTAGGTTGGGCGAAGAGCCCTTAATCATTTATAAACATAGGAATAAGATCATTGTAACGATGCACGATAACTTATCACTAGGTGTACAAATTCTAGCTCTAACTAACTTATTGCTATTGATATAATAATTCTTTAATTTTCGCTTTAGGTGTGTTAAGATGGGATATGATAGAAGTGTTTATTGGCACCGCGCGATAGGGAAGTATAGATTTGGTCACTGTTTTGAAGAAATATGAATAATGTTTATGTTTCATTTAAAAGGAGACAAAACAGTGTTTTGGATTTCAGATGAAAAATAATGGATTTCAATTTCACAGAGAAACAATATTGGAAAAAGAAATGAAAAAATTAATAGAATATAAATAAAGTGTATTTTTTTTCTTTTTTAAAAGAAATTTTTGTCATGTAAGATAAATAAGATAAATTAAATTTTGAAAAAAATGTACAAAAACATGTTTTTTGAAGCCCAAATAAATTTTATAATTGATAGTAAATAGATATTTTCTTTCAAGGGTGAAAAAATAGCTGTTTTTAATGAAGAAACTAGTGTGATACCATTCGCTAGGGAAGTTTTATATCGTTTTGTAGTTAAAAACCCGACTTTTCATATGAAAAGTACTACACCTAGTAAAGTAAAGGAAAGTCATTACCGGTTTCGTCGAAAAAGAAGTCTAGGTAATTTTGAAGGAAAATTTAGATATTCAAATTATTCAATATATCTTGTACGTCTTTCTGGTAATTTATGGATTCTCTTTCTGAAAAACTCGGTCAGCTTGGCTCTAAGCCGTGGATTCACCCAATTTCTGACTTCGTCGTGTGTGATAGCCAACCAAGCCATGTTGCATTGGTTTGAACTAGTAGTAATCAGAAAGCGTAATATCTACCAAGTACAACGGGCATAGGGGAAGTCCTTTGCCCGCTGTACTTCCTAAACGGGTTTGGGTATGTTTTGTAGGGTCCCGCAAATTATGGCTATAAAATAGCTTTAGGTTTTCATGATTTCAATTCTCTCAAATTCTTAATTTTAATTTTTCGGCGCATCTTGTCTTCCAAGTAAAAAATTACCACAAACGTATATAATAATCCTAACTTAAATGCTTAAATAGAGTATGTCCATTGTTACCTTCCACCCAAATTTCATGATTTTTTATTGCTTCTTCGCAAAAACGAGGAACAAGAAAGTTTTAAGGCACAAAACTTGATTTGAAGTCTAAAACCCTGATTTCGAATTATGATAAAATAGTATAAACAATTTTTGAGTTCATATAAAGTAATGATGGCTATCGAAAACTGAGATCATTATGCTAACTAAATAAAAAATAACAGCAGAATTAATATATGGAATTTTTTATTTTAATTGAATTTAATTTTTTTGCAGCAAACCTAGACTTTTGCTTTATAGTCCAGTTGATGGCCAATGATAAGACCTTTCTTCGTGTCAAAAAATTGATATCAGATACACTCCGTGATAATAACAAAAATTTAATCGATGACCCTTATATAGCGTTTCTCTTTTCTTAAATTTTTTGCCTAAACTTGTATTATTTGAACTGTTAAAACCACAAATCATCACATTTTTACTCCAACGACTTCTATTACAACTCTATTTAAACAGACTCCTCTCTTTATTAATATAATAATGTTGAAATTTAAATGTATAGAACAGGACTTGGATAAACATGAGCAATAATAATTTTAATTTTCTCTCTCCTTGGAACTCAAACAAGGATGAGCAAATATGAATCATTCGTGTATTTATTTTTGGCTAAATTCTTGCAGTTTATTCTAAAAACGGTACGAAATGTAATTAATTGTGCAAATTAACTGTCGTGTTACGAGTCTGTAGCCCTGTCAGGGACGGTTATTAGTATGAATGAGCGGATAAGCTGGCATAGAAATTAGGTCTCTCGTTGAGGAACAGACAATTGGCGAAAAAGGTAGGCAGACTTTTATGTTAATTAAGAAACATCTCGCATAATGGAAGTGGAATTTATTATTGCAATTCAAAAAGTCCATTTGTAGGAAATTCTATGCTTCTTTTGTGTGCTCAATTATTGTATTTTATTTCAAAGTTATTACTTTTAATTACTTATTTATTTGGAACAAGGCACTTTAAATACAAGATGTTTTTATCAGGCATATTAAAGTAATTAAAAATAAAACACGCTAATATTATATTTTATACCATTACGTCTGTAAATTGCTTTAAAACTATTGTTTCGGAAAGCCTTTTTGCTTTTTGTTGAGTTTGTCCTGTTTAAAAATAAATGGAATAATTAATTAAATAAATATATCGGACCTATCGATTGACTAACGACTACTTAAACTATGTGCAAGAGTAGGACAAAAGATTATATCTCTGTCATTTCAAAATTACGGAAAATAAAAATAAAATTTAAAATAAAAAAACCTTAATTTGTTTTTATTTTTAGGTTAATTTATTTAACCCTCAAATGTCAAGGCGTGCCTTTAGGCACGCTAACTTTGAGTGATAATATATAAAAGACTAAAGCATTTTCAAAACATCTTTTAATGAAATATGTTAAATTAACTATCTGCCAGTCGTACACAGTTTGATTTTTTCAAATATCTTGAAAATTGTTCAATTTATAGCGATTGAAAGAGTGAATTCGGGGAAAAAAGCGAAAATTAATTATATTTCAAAAATCCCTTTTTTAAAAAATAATTAAAAAATATATACCAATAAAATATAAAGTTAAAAAAATTATGACATAACTCTAACATATATCTCTTGCCGTAATTTTAAAAATAATTAGAAAAAAGTAATATTTATAGAATATACAGCTTCCCAAAGTTAGCGGGCCTTTAGGCCTTCCCAGGTCTTACGGACATCAAATATCACCAACCAGACGTCTTCACCAAAAAATTTACACTCAACATAATTGAATTAGTTTAATTGAAAAATGTTTTATTTGAAAATACATATGTATANTAATTAGAAAAAAGTAATATTTATAGAATATACAGCTTCCCAAAGTTAGCGGGCCTTTA
>JXOV01022118.1:0-15200 GCA_001014945.1 Clogmia albipunctata
GCGTGTTACAGTTAGGCCTCCATTACAATATTTCTAATGTATTTAATGTTAAAATACGTCGTCAAATCACTAGTGCAAAATGTGTTTATTTTTTTCATTATTAGTATTTTTTATAAGCATAATGTTCGGCTTTTTAATTTTGATTGCATTTTGTTGCTATATTAAATTTAAATATTTACAGCAATAGTGCGAAATAGATTTTAAGTGCAACAAAAACCTACCCAGACTCTAATTTTTAAAAATAACCATTTTATTCAATTCTAATTCAAATTATGTCTAAATATTATACTTTTCAGAACAAGTGCAAACCCGTTTTCAAAGAATTTTTTTAATTTAATTACTTCAGTAAAAATAATTTAAATCAAATACAGATGGGCTAAACCATAAAGATGAAACGGCCAAATTTGACTGGAATTACATTTCACATATCAATTATCCAAATTAAAATTTAATTGAAACCCAAATGGTTCACTAGAAAATCTTCTAACTACCATTATTTTACTCAGGACACATCTTCAGCATCCTGTATCAATCAATCAATTTTTAAGAACAATCAAATGACATTTTAAGAAGAAATTTTGCTGTGCAAATTGTCAATTCAGTGAATGAAAAAAATTGGTTCTTGTTTAAAATTTAATTTTTAATTTTAATACAATGTTTAATTATAATTTTTTTCATGTCTAAAATAAGGGAAAAAAGTATCTTATTGTTTTCATTATTGTATTTAAATTTAAGATTAAATTATCTATTTTACAAATAATGGTAAAATATATTGGTTTTCAGTACGACTCTGGAATAGTCATTTGTGCGAAAAGGGTATAAAATAGTCTTGTCATCGTTAAAAATAGGATTTTAGACCCGAGTGGAACAACAAAACCAATTTAATTTACCGTTATAACGGTTTCTATTTAAACGATTTTCGGGTACTAGTTGATCGTTATAACGGCATAAATTAAAAATTGTAAAGTTTGTTTTACTAAAATGGTTCCGATATTGTGACTTTGATTATGACTTATTTTTTTTTTTGACTAATGAAATAAAAACTTTCTTTTATTTAGAATGGAGTAGAGAAATTTAAATCAAGGATAATGGAATTTGACATAAAAATCCTCCTAATGAAGTGGAATAAGAATAAGTTTATAAAAATTTAATATTAAAAATTACAATAAAAAAATATGACTTGGTAAAATAAATTATTTGGAGCGTTTCAGTGCTAATAAGAGTTAAAATCCAATGAATGTAAAATTGTCTTTTCGATAAAAACGAAATGAGATGATAATTAATATTAATTGGCTGAAATCCGTTGACAGATGTCTTCATCAAATAAAACACTCCTACACAGTCTTTAAACAAATCGCAAAAAATCTAAAGAAAATATTAATATTTAAACAAAGCGTGGGAAAAATGAACCATAATTAAACATCGAGTGAGATGAGTTTTCTATAAGATACCAGTGTTTAATTATGTATTTTTTTCAACCAGTTTTATACAAAATTTTATACAATTCGCATATTTAATTTCTATTTAAGAAAAAAAATAAGAAGACAACCCAGTACTAAACTAAGGCCTAACCACATCCAAAATAGGAAAGTATCTGTCAAGTGAATCGAACTTTCGGTTTCAAAGATTTGTAATTGGTTGTGGGTATTGAAAAATGCATAATTAAACAGGATTTAATTATGGAGTGCATTCTAGAGGAAGCATTGGCTACTAAATTGTTCAATAGAATTGTATTTAATTCTTTTGAATTTATTAAAAAATCAATAATCATTATCTTATTAAAAAAAGAAAAGATTGGATTTGAAATTGTGAAATCAATTACAAGGAAAACCTTTTTGTAATACAAGGAAATTGAAGTAATTCCCTGACTAAATCATTTATTAATGGCGAGGAGTGCGTTAAGTAATCGTCCAGACGAGACTTCTTTCGATTGAACTTAAGACCTGCGTGTTTTTTGTCGATTTGCTTCAATTATTCAAAGATGATAATTTGCTTTGGTATTTATTGGCGATTATTTTTAGTCTGTTTTGTTTTTATTTCAGCCAAAAACCGGGAACATAAGCGGCAGAACCGAATACAATGCACGAAATCGTCTGTCCTTCGATAATTTTTAGTATTTGACCAAGTCCAATTAATGCGAAAACTACTGACCAACTTGAGACACCGCTCTAAACAGCAATTGGAGAGATTTTACAGGCAGAAGTTCTTTCACTACAAAAAACTGATAACGGAAAGCGAGACGAAAATGGAGGTGGGAAGAAATCCAAGGGAGCCGAGCAGAAAACCGTCTCTAATGAAGATCACAATCAATTTATTCCATCGGTTCATAGTTTTAGTCGCTCGACAGATATTCCGGTTCATTTATGGGGAAAAGGGTGAGTCCATGCCCCCAATAAAGGATCTCACTCTCCTAGAACCCGCCACTTCTCTCGCTGCCAAAATAAGAACGAAAAAGGTGAGTCAGGCTTAGACAATAAGCCATTTAATTAGACTTGTCAAAATTAAATTAATTAGGAATTTTCAGACTTTAGGAGCTTGATAAGGATTAATTTCATCTGTTAAAATATAATTAAAGCCTGTCTTTGAACAAACTTTTAATTGTGTTCAGGAAACTTTGTCATGTATCGTTGTTTAGATGAATTTTTAATATTAAATTTATCGCGTTTGAAATTATATTAACATTTAAGATAAATTAAATAAAGTTTGTATTTTCTGTTTATTTTAATAAATGATAAACGTTAATTTGATAGGATAATATTTATAACAAAAATTAAATATGTTTCTTTAAATATTGAACTAAAATGTTCCGATTTACAATTATCTCAGAAGAGCCTTTATCTTTTATTGTTACTCAAATACACAAATATTTCTGTTGTTTAAAAACTCCATGATTGTGACTTGAAATATCATTCAAATTTCAAAGTCCAATTCATAATCAATCTTAGTAACCAACTTACTTCATTCACAGAATTGACAATTTGTACAAATGTGTAACAATATGTCTTAAAAGTCATTTGATTTTCAAATGGAAATTTTGTCCTTAAATTACCATTGAAACAGGATGTTGTAGATTTGTCCTCAATAAAATAATGGCAGTTATCACATTTTTTAGTGGACTTTCTTTAAATTTGAATTTTTACCAAATTTAAAACCATTGACTTGTGCAATGCTATTAGTTTCAAGTAAAGTAGAATTCTGGTAAAAAAAACACCCTTCCCACTTCCATGCGAGGCCTTATTATTAATTAAGCTATATTGCAAATACACCTAATGTTTAGATATAGATAATTTATTCGATGTGTTACAATAACTTAAAGCAACATATTTAATTTCATATAATTTTATTGAAAAATCGTTAAATTACTTTGCCAATTCTACCTCTAGAAAATTATTCTTAAACACTGTTTAATTATACATTTTAAATGCCCTCTTTTAATAAAAGTTGTGTTTAATGACAAAACAAGCAAAAACCAACGTGATACTGCAAAACGTTCAACATCGAATACATACTGGAATGCAGTAATCTCGTCGTCATTAGGGAAATGAATCCATTAAAGAAAAACCAAAACATCTCCCCCTTACATTGCAATTATTATAAATAAGAAATAACTATAGAACCCAAACACACACAAACTGTGTAAATATACAAAATTAGTATTTTTTTACCAAAATTTAATTACAAAAAACTATAGTTTAGATCTAGTAGCTTCGAAGAAACCTTTATGTGTTCTTTGTTTTTATTGTCATGATTTAACAATCAATTTAGATTTTTTACCAATGAGATTCCAAAATCGCATAAAATTAATATTATGACACTAAACTTTGATCTATCACAAACGTTCTTATAGGTCTTTCTTAAAAGCACTAGTGCTTTTTCTGTACTATTAAAATGTGACCTTCGTGAAATAAATTCAACAAATTTATATGAACGTCAGTGGTGTATGGTTTAACTGTATGGATGATTTCACAACAAAACGGATTATTTAAATCTAAATAAAACGTTTTAAAAGAGATGCACATATCAAATTCCTCTTTCAAACAGAACATCACGGATTGTTTGAATTTAAATTTAACGTATTAATTAAAGGACCAACGTGATATTTCCTATGTGCGAGTAAGAGAAACAAGATAGAGTCCCCATCTTCTCATGAAATTAGAAAAGTTAAGAAAATCAATGTTAAGGAGATCAAAAATTTTAAATTTGAATTCAAGAAATAAATAAATATAATAACTATTAAAATTGAATTAGCCAATTTAAAGAATGTCGCTTAACACTTTCCTAACATAAATAACTATTATATTTTTAGAATGATAAAAATAGAAAATAACAGGGTTTAAGACAGATAATTTCAATTGGCTATGTTAATAATGAAATTTTACAAATATGAAATCGACTCAGGATGTTTTCGAACTAAAACTAATTCAGACCCAATTTTAGTTCGAAAAACCCGAACGAGAAGAGAGTTCAAAAGTTACACAATACACCCAGGTCTTTACATGCCTTATTTGAAATCAGAAATAACATTATAGAATTTAAATTAAAAGATGTTAATTATTATCCAATAATTGTTCAAAAGAACCGTTTCTTAAGATTATCTAGATTATCCTAAAATGATCAACGAATGGTGAAATATCCCATACAACTCTTATCTTTTCAAATTCTTTTATAGAAATTATCTCAATTAAATCTTGACGTCCTAATAAATTGCTATTTTTATTTTCCAGATTAAGAGCGTGGACGTTGTACAATCGTTTATCGACAGAATTAAGGAGATAAACCCACTTTTGAATTGTGTTGTGGACAATTGTTTTGAGGAGGCCCTTAAGACAGCAGCCGAAGTAGATAAGACGATTGAGAGTGGCCAATTCTCGGAAGAGGAATTGGCTGCGAAGAAACCTTTTTACGGAGTGCCAATTTCAACGAAGGATTGCATTAAAGTTAAGGGCATGATGCACACGGCGGGCATTTGGCTGAGAAGGAACATCCGTGGGGACAAAGACTCAGAGGCAATTCGACTTATGCGCGAAGCGGGAGCCATTCCATTTGCCCTCACCAATGTTTCAGAAGTTTGCATGTGGTAAGGAGTTATTTAGTTTGTTTTAATATTTTCTTATTTAAAAACTATTTGATATTAAAACTTTATTATCGAATCATTTGGATAAATTACTCAAAATCCACTAAAACTTTAAATGTTAATTAAACAAAATTAAAACTTTTTAGAGTAGTTATCGTTCAATTATTTAAATAGTAATTATGGAAGCAAACTTGTTAAAAATTAATCATCAAAACTGTTTCCAACAAAATGCCAACATTATTTAACAAATTTCAACAACAGTTCTCTAAATAATGGATACTTTTCAATAAGCAAACTTTTAATGAATTCTGGTTGAAACTAATTTATTTTGTAACCAAATTAATTACGTAATTGAATTTAGTCCCAAAACTACTCAACACATAATTTCATTGAAAAATATTTACATTTTAGTGTCCAATGCATCCTTCATAATTACACATTGTTTAATTATACATTATTCAATCAATAATTATGTAAATTACTTAGTACTAATATTCAATTATTACGAATTATGATTAAAAGTCTTAGGTTTAATCAAAATTAATTAATTTAAATTTTTCTCCATAAATTGCCGAAAATTTAAGTTTTACTTCAATGTTGATTCTAGTTTCCAAATGTCGTTTAAGTGATCGGAGGTATCATGTGTATTTTAGTTCTCTTTTTATTTCCGTGATACATAAAAAAAATGGAACCGATAATTCTATTGAAATCTCTCCTTAATTGCTATGGTTAATTTTGTACAATATTGGATGATCCATTGTAAAAGTTGATAACAACCATTATTTTATTCAGGACACATCTCTAGATCCTGTTGGAATAGTATTTTAAAGACAAATTTTCAATTTAAAAATCAAATAACCTTTTTAAGACACAAGTTGTCAATTCAGTAAATAAAGCAAGTTGATTACTAAGATTGATTTTGAATTGGATTTTGAAGTTTCCATTCTTCAAACACATTTAAAAATAATGGACAAAAAGATGAAATGGGGTTTGACTGATTTGTATGAAATTAAGGGCCCTTACGTAAATGAAGCAAATTGGCTACTAGATTGAATTTGAAAATGTTAAGTTATCGCTTATTAAACACAACTCACGGAAGTTCTCGGAACGTCCCTGGTTTTATTTACTCTTGAACTGCGGAATGTATATGAAATTTACACTATAAATGGTTTCAGGGACGGTCAATCACAATTGGTAATTGTCTTGTGGGCGAAGAACCCGCTCGGGGATTATTGCCCTTATTCACATATAAA
Organism: Clogmia albipunctata; assembly: GCA_001014945.1. Lineage (NCBI taxonomy): Eukaryota > Metazoa > Arthropoda > Insecta > Diptera > Psychodidae > Clogmia > Clogmia albipunctata. Next base: position 6,328 of record JXOV01022118.1, read on the forward strand.
ATAAGTGTTTATTAAGCGCTCCATTCGGCACCGCACACTACGGTAGTATAGGCCTAGCCACTTTTCAGGAGAGGTTCGAACTTAGTAATTTTGACAGCTAGTAAGAACTAAATCGGTGAATGATGGTATAAGGAAATCGAATTCTAGTACTTCATCCCAGATTCACTATAAACGATATCAGGGACGGTTAATCACAATTATCTTTTTTAAATCCCTTATCGAAGAGTTTACTCATTTAAATGATTCAGTTTTTTGCACTCAATAAAGGGGAAACTTCTATTGAAATGCTTTACAATTAATTTTAATTATACAATACAATAATAAATAATGTAATTATGATTGATCCTAATCAAATTATATTAAACTAATAAATTAATTTAAGTAAGTACTCATATAATTTCACTTAAAACTTTTAATATAAAAAGTTCTCTAAACCAACTTCAACATCTTCACTTTTTCAGGTGGGAGAGTAATAACACGATTCACGGCCGCACCAAAAACCCATACGACTCTAACCGAATCGTAGGAGGTAGCAGTGGCGGGGAGGGATGTCTTTTGGGTGCTGCTGGATCTCCATTTGGCTTGGGCTCTGACATCGGGGGTTCGATTCGAATGCCTGCCTTTTTCAACGGTGTCTTCGGCCACAAGCCGTCCAAATTTATTGTCTCGAACGAGGGCCAGTATCCGTGCCCCGTGTCCGATGAGCAGCGCTCGTTTTTGAGCATTGGTCCCATGTCGAGGTACGCGACAGATTTGAAACCGATGCTGAAAATTATCGCGGGAACAAATTCAGCGAAATTGAAGTTGGATGAAAGCGTTGATCTGTCTAAGATTAAGGTGTTCTACCAGGAGCACGACGGAGGGGCTCATCTGGTCTCCCCGGTCGATGCTGACATTAAAGCAGCGCTGAACAATGCCGTGAAACACTTCCAAAATACCGTGAAAACAAAAGTACAAAAGGTGAAAATTGACAAGTTGAAAAAGTCGCCGCCTCTTTGGTTTGCAAATATGAAAGCGAAGGAGGCGAAAGGTTTCGATGCTGAGCTACTTAATTTAGAGGGGAGGATCAATTGCGGACTGGAGCTTTTGAAGTGGTGCATTGGACAGTCCCATCACACTTTAATTGGGATTTTCACAGCCTTTGCCGAGAGGTTTGGAATTAAATACGGAACTCCAAAATACCAGTATTTAGTTGAACAGAAAAGGGAACTTGTTCAGGAGTTTGTCGATTTATTGCAAGACGATGCAGTTTTCCTCTACCCAACCCATCCAACCTGTGCTCCCTACCACAACGAGCCAGTCCTAAGAGCGATGAACTTCAGTTACACGGGTGTTTTTAATACAATGGGACTTCCAGCCTGCGCGATTCCCTTGGGACTGGGCAAAGAGGGGGTGCCAATTGGAATCCAAGTGGTCGCCAATTGGAATCAGGACCGACTTTGTCTCGCCGTGGCCTGTGAGCTGGAGAGAGCCTTCGGGGGTTGGGTAGCACCAGAAATCAACGCGTGATACTAATCTCAAGCCTTACATTTCTCCACCTTTACTCCGATCTACTAATGAATCTATTATTAGTGTTTCAGATATATATATTTTTATATAAACTGTTGTTTATACTATATAGTTACTTTTATCGATGTGTTTTCTATGGATTATATATATTGCGAACAAATAAAATGGACAAGTTCCGATACTCGTAACTGTGAGTTAAGTTTGGGGTTTTATTTAAATGTTTATATTGAAAAAATCCGCCTCCATTGTCGAGTGGTAACGCACTGCGAATGCCTCTTTAGAAGCTTGGGACCGAATCACGGACGGATTACTATAATTTAATTAGAAATAAAACAAATACTAACAAATCGTCAATGAAAATTCAAAAACCTTTGGTTGAGTTACAGGAATTGGTAGGGAAATTATATATTTAATCAGAAAAAAATAACCTTTATAAATTAAGACTTAATTGGCTTAAGTACGTAGTTGGTGGCTAAATGTATAAATAACATAATTGTCCAAATGCACGAAAACGAACCGCTCCTAGACGTGATTCGGCTTAGCTCTCCCTACCTATCACCATTTCTGAACCTTATGAACTTATTACTATCGATATAGTAATTTCTTAAAATAGTCTGAGAAGCACTTGAATAGGAAAGGATAGATTTGTTTTTATACCCGCCATTCAACACCACATACAAGAACAAGGGTAGTATAGGTCTGGATACTTTACAATAGTTAATTTATTTTTAAAAAATGCCTTTGATAAACCTAAAGGCAGCTATGACTCCCCAATAAGAGGTTCCATTTTGATTTTAAAAGAAATCGAATATTTTTTAAAAGGAAATCAGAGATAACTCTCGATAAGGGTAGCAGTTCAAATATGATGATTAAATTCATTGTAAAGAGGAAATTTTGGCATTTTAAAAACAAATCCATAAAATTATTCAATTTTATCGCAAACACGTTAAATTAAGGTTTTGGGTCGTTACAATCATATTTTTAAATATGATTGAACCATTTTAGAGTCTGCAAGCATAATCCTTTACACCATTTGGCTGATGGTATCTGTGGTGATCGGGAATCTTGTCGAGCAATTCAAAGGTCTCTCGCATTAGAACTTAATCCTGCTCAACAATCTCTTCTTTTTGGATCGATGAATCGACAACACCTCTTTCACTCCTTGCGATTGATTATTTGGGCTTCTACTTTCCAATTTCAACCTATCCTCGATCATATTTCCACATATATTATTTTGATTGGAAATTTCATAATCGACGAGGAAAACGAAAGGAAACAGGCGTGAGTACAAAATAATCATTCTTTTGGAGCACTTTTTCTGGTCCCAAAACACAGCGTCTTTAACCACGAGGCCACAGTGCATTAGCCACATCATTGGAGTCGAAAGCCTAATCAATAAATAATTGGAGACGCTCGTTTCATCTTCCCACTATTATCATTTTTGTAAATGGCATACCTTCCCTTTACAATGATGGATAAATTCGTAAATTCCCTATTTAATTCATTCTTGAAGAGGACTGAGATAGTTTTAGAGTTGAAATTTGTCTTAATTGTGATTTTGTTAATTTTTAAATATTTCTTTTTTATTAGATTACATTTTCAAAACCAATTAGTTTAAATACAGGAACAGGATCAAAGAATATATCCTTTTCATTTAATACTGATTGAAACTAAAATAGACAAATTAATTTATAAAAAAAAACTCAATTACAAAACATTTAGAACATTAATCTAAAAACAATTAAATAAGAATTAGTTTCATCAACAATGTTTATTGTATATTTACAGTTTTAAGTACCGATGAAACGCTTAATTTGTCGTAAAAAGACTTGAATTTAACACAAAAAGAAGTTCAAAATAAAAACAAATAAAGCATCAACTTTGATTATTCTTCAAAAAGCTTGGTTTCTCCTTTGCACAACGAGTCAATCATGGACAAAATGTGCTCCCTTTTAATCTCCACAACCTTTTTGGGCAGTTTATAGACATTGTCCAGCTTTTCGGAGCGTTTAAAGTGATTGGCAATGTGCTCCGTTTCGCAAATCAAGTGAATTCCACAATCGTAGCCGTTTGTTTGCTGAAGGCATCTGCCTTCTTTAAGGACCGCATCTGGACACTCCAGTCCCACCTTTAGCTTCTCAAATAAGAGCCGACTAACTGCCTGGTTCGAGGGAGTGCTCGAGTCAAAGTGATAAAAAGTAAGTTCGGGTCTGGAAAAGACTAATAAAGACCAATGCGTGCCTCCAGCGCCTGTCCACTGGTTGTCATTCAAAGCAAAGAAGATCAGGTCCTTGCTTTTCGCCTCTAGAGGCTCTAAGAACGTCCCAATCTCCTCCACATTGATGATTTTCATGCACTGAGTCACCTCGGGACAAATAAACAGAATATTTCTCCTTTTCCGGAACAAACACCTCGACAAATACTCGTAATAAAAGGAGATTATTTGGTCGTTCAACCAATTGGGTCCCGTGAGCAGGTCCAAGTCCGATTTCCGGAGCAGGACATCGTAAAATGACAAAACCAAATCATTTTCTGCCATTTTTTGCTGTCATTTTCTGGATGTAAACAAAAGATTTTCCCTCTAAAATGCAAATCTCTCAATTAGCACCACAAACACCGAATAATTATCCATTTTCCACTTACTGTTATTTAGTCTATAGCCAATAGATTTAAAATTGACGATAATTCAATCAAATTCTCATTCAATCATCGAATTTAAGCTCCGGAAACTTTTAATTTTCATTGTTTTGTAGAAACAAAATAATAACAGAGGAACCTTATTCATTAATAATTACCAAAATCCACTAATACTTATTTCAAATAAAATAATTGTGTTGGTATTAGGTGTTAAAATTTTAAACGTCAATTGGTTTTTACCTTATAAAGCCAAAAATACACCTCACAGGTTAATCACTTCACAATCACTATTGTCACAGTCACATTTAACTCTTTGAACAACTTCAAACCCACAATTCCAATTGGAAAAACAATTTCGAAATTATTCACGCACACACATGGGGATTTGTTTACACTTTTCGGATTTAACTGGTGGTCAAACGTCTTTTTAATTTTTTATCTTGAAATGTCAATTCAAAATTTTATTTGCTTTTTTGTAACGGATCAAAAATTATTTTTCAATGTTTAATACAAAAAACTTATTTATTATTAAAACTTAACGTGTCGAAGACGTTGTTTTTATGCCAAATAATATAGATTCTTATATTTTTTTCTTGTCTCTTATTGTTCTTTACTTGTATTCTTATTTTAACCCTCATACTCCTGTAGTTTTTATTCATGAAAAAAATTATTTCTAAAAAGTTATTTATTATTATAACATTTTAAGGAACAATTATATGTATTAGAATATTTTGCATTTTATTCATGTCAAAAGTCTCTTCCAAAGTATATTTATTATATTTTTATTCAATTTCAGACGCATAAAAGATATAAACTCAAAACACTGGAATAATTATTTTGTTTAATTCCCTAACTTAAAACCCTCAATTAGCGTATGGCTTTTAGTTCATTATTTTACATAAATTCAAATTTTCCTCACAATCTTAAAATTTTTTATTCACTAATAAAATATTTTCCACTATATTATTCTGATTTTTCCTACTGGCACCATTAGACCAGATCTGTGTCTTTAATATTTAGTTTTGATTTGAAAAACTTTGTTAAATAGAAAATTGTCAAAAAATCTGTTTTAAACACTTTTGTATATTTTATAATTCTTTAGTAGGAAAAAGAAGGCGGTGCATTTCAGTTGACGGTTTGGTTTTGCTTAGTGAATTTTTAAATATTATCCGTGCTTGTAATTTTTGGCACATCTTAATTATGTGTGTATCCACAGATAGTTAAAAGTGATGTACATGCTTTAATATAAAAGGAACACGATTTAATTAAGTTATTTAATACAAAAATTGGAAAGAAAGAAAAAATTCTCGGCCGAACAAAATTTGTTTAGTGCTGTTGCTTTGTCTCAACTTTGGAAAGAACATACAATTTTTGGTAAAGATAAGTGGCTGATATATTTTTGCTAGAATTAATTATCAATTATTGTTTAAATTAAAATTGTGTAGTTTAATTTAATTTATACATTTGATGCATTCAAAGTTAGCTTTTGTTCACTTATAGCATCCATTCAAAATGAGTTTTTCTTCTCTAGGGAGACAAAAAACAAAAACTATTACTTTGTCTCACGCTCACGTACTATAATCAAAGACACTAGATTACAAATGTATAAAATTATGTGTACTCTACGGGTTCAATTGAATTTTGTTCATTCGAATTTCTTGTCAAGCTCAGCAAGCTTCGGTTGACAACTGAAATTCTCAGTGAACAATATATCACTTTGAACCCTAAGTGTACAAATAACTATTATTCTTAAGGTTAATTTTCTGTACCAATATCTTAAATTGTTAATTGGATAGTTATTTCGTTACAAATTTAGTAGTTTTTATGCCACAAAGAAAGAAAGCTTGATAAAGATTGGTAAATAATTTTCGCTATGTATTTGAAACTGAATTTTTTGTGAGTTTTTGAAGAGGATTATGTTCTGCTTGTTAGTGAAATTCGTCTTTTGACTTTGGTGGTTTGATGGTTCTCTGTTTAGTCTTATTTTTCATGGTGTTCAATACATTGAAGAGCAATCTTTATAAAATTTTAAAAATCATAATATTGTTTTATAAACTTGTTAAACAAAAAAACGAACATCAACTCAATTATATTTTTTTTCTTTACCTTACTATCTATTCTTAATTAATCCTATACCCTTCCCTTATACAGTGTTAGACCTATACTGTCCTCAAGAGTGGTGCGAACGGCGGTATATGTATAGTATTTAGTGAGGGCTTTAACTCATTAATGGGTTGTTTACTCCAATTATACAATACAATAATCCTTTTGTGTAAACAATTTCTATTTATTAACTTGATTAAAACGCGATAAAACAACAAATAACCAAAAATGAAAGTGTATTCCAAATAACAGCAACATTTTTCAGGGACTAAAAGTTGTCGTGTCGAACTTTACTTTCCAAAATTAGAAATAATCAATCTAATCAAAAAAAAATCATACACTTATTCTCTCAATAAATTCCATAATCTAATTACAAAAGCATTTTTCCTAATTATGGATAATATTAGCAATATTGATGATTTAATTCAATGAATGCCTGAATTCAAATACCTGAATCAGAGTGTAAAGTACAGTTTTCGATTAAAGTGAATTAAAATCAGATTTGCTCAAAGGTCTGCTCAGGAATTTGCGAGATCATCGAAAGTATAAAAATATGAAGAAATTAATATTAATTAGAATATTGCCAATATTTATTATATTATTGTTAAAATCAAATAATAATAAACCTGATTAAATTCATTTACGTAAATTTATTTCTTTAATTAATGTCAATCAACAAAAAATACTTATTTGAGTTATCACGATTTAAGAACATGATGATAATTGAAAAATTTGTACTGTTACAATTCCAAGTTTTCGCAGTATAAGCATTTGTTGCTCCCACGTGAAGGTAAACGGTTACTTTCATTATCAAATGCAAATGGAAATCAACTAAATCCATTCAACTAGCACTAATTTTGACTCGGAAATTTTCATAACATTTTTATGTTATTATTGCTATAATAATTTATTAGATTGACCCGCATGAAGCTGCACACCTTGAGTGGGTAAATTTCAATCGTTCACCAAAACAATAGTACTAAACCCTCTAAAAAAACAACGTAAAGAAATAATATGATAATATTACAATTATGTTTGTACACAAAACCAATACCAATGAAATAAATCATTTAAAATTAAAATTTTGGTAGAACTCAAATTTTATGAAGGATCACTATAAAATCTGATAACTGCCATTATTTTATTAATGACACATCTTCAGGATCCTATGAGCACAGCATTTTAAAGAAAAAAATTCCATTTTAAATTCAATTCACTTGTCAAAGTGGGTTCAACATTTTTCCACTAGATAGCGAACGTGTCAATTTGGTAATTTCCTGTTACAATACTTTTAAAACGAACAGAAGGTAAGGCACACAGTAAAGACAGTCAGCTTTTGTATGAAATTACGATGTTGTGCTACTAGGTGGCGCGCCATAAATATCTTTCATTGTAATTTAGTTTATCTTCATAATTTCAATAGTTATTTATGTTGTCTATTAATATAAATCAAATTATAGAGTTTATCTTGTTAAGTAGTATTTTTATACGATAATTAGTGATTGCATTCAAAACCAAGATTTTGGATGATTACAGAATTTTATCAATAAATCCCGATTAGGGTAAGCCAGAATTATAAAAATTGGTTTATTTATAGTTAAAGGCAATATCAAGCTTAAACTTTGTCAAAAACAGTAATTAAAAATTTTAACTAGGATACTCGGCAGTGAGAAAAATTGCCACCTCTACTTCTAATGATACAATTTTTTTTAAATATTTAAAAAAAATTAATAACGTTTTTTATAAAAATAATAAGGTAAATAAAACAATAAAAAATATTTTAAATTATTTACATATATATATAAAAAATAAAAACATTCCATCTCGCAAATTAAGTGATTAAAATATGAGTACTTAATTGAAAAAGTTATTCAAATCCATTTTTTTTCGAAAATATCCAATTCAATGAGCAGTAATTTTCTTTCTAATCAAAAATATGCTTTTTATGATAATTTTAAGTAAACTGCAAATTGGTTAGCCCATACTTAAACTTTAGGATTAGTTTTTAAACCATAATAACTCCATATAAGGCACTCCTTAATTTAGGGTAGGCACCCTACTACCATGCAATTGTTGTTACTTCTATTATTGCAGACTGTTACTACTGGTATTATTATTATATAAAAATATAGAATTTATTTATAACCTAATACAAATAAGACAAAAAAACTCAATACCTATTGATTCCAATAGGTTTCGCTTTTATAAAATCTATGTGAAGTTCCCAGTTTCTGTGCATCCGAAGGGTGTGATTTTATCCCTTATAGAGTTCTTAGGCTTCTAGAGCAGGGGTTTCTATTTTCTATTATAAAACTCATTGTTTACAAACAGTGTTTAAAATACCGTGTGTTTCAATTAAAAATATTGATAATTAAAAAGCTACGGTCTTTTAAACATTGAGCTCCAGGTGAGCACTTTCAAGTGGGACAATCTATGTTTGGCTGTCTACTAGCAGTAAAGCAGGAAACACTAAATCTGTAATAGAACAGCACTGTTGGGGCTCGTATGTAATTAAAGCAAAAAGAGGGCAATAAGTAAAAACACCAATTTCTGTTTAAAGACTGAGAGTGATTTATTGAAAAGAAGTAANAATCTATGTTTGGCTGTCTACTAGCAGTAAAGCA
>JXOV01022119.1:0-14576 GCA_001014945.1 Clogmia albipunctata
CGACCTTGTTGTATAAATAACTATTATATAGCTTCCAAATAAACATTTATATGGCTTGCAATTATTTTCAAATTTTTTTATTGAAAAATTCACTAATTTAAAATTCAACGTTGAAACTATTTGACAAATTCCGAAGCATAATTAATTCAAATTATTTTTCACGTGCGTCGGTATAATTTGGCAATAAAATAATTGCAGGTCATTTTCGCTAACCAGACGCTCTAATTTGGAAATGTGCACGTTTAGCTCCCCCAAAAAATGTTTCAACGGTTATTCGGAAGGTGTTCTTTTTTGTGGTGGTGTAATTAATTTGAAAATGGTAGATCTCTTCTGCCTCTCTTCTTTTTTGGTCTACGGGAAATGAAATTCATCAACTATTAGCATAACAATTAAAAGGAATGAAATTATGAAAATTAGACAACTACTAATTATAAATGGGTTCTATTTTTTACTTGTTAAGATTAAAAAATGGAATAAACGAAGCTAAAAGAGAGGCGAAAAAAAACAAAAAGTCGAAAAATGGACTGCAATCGTAGGGGGCATAGCACATAGCGCCTACTGCATTCAACAAACTAGAACAAATCGCTGGTGAAGTACAAAAATATTCTCTGGCGATCATTTATCAAAACGATCCGCTACTCCGTTTTACAACTCCTTATCAGCTTGTTATTCCGAATTAATCTGCCTGTCCTTCTCCGCTTCATTCACACTAATTAATTTAAATGACACCCCAAAGAAGAAGAAGCAGCAAGACTTTCAGAGTGAAAAAGTACGAAAACCAGAGTACCGCAAAACTTTATCGTAAATCATAAGTAAATGGCTTGGAAATTCGCTAGTAAAATGTATCAAAATCAACGAAATATCCAATTTACGACTCTGCTAACATTTTTATGATATTTATTCAATATGGAATCATGATCTTCTTCCGTTTATCGGATCAATAAAACACCACTATTTAAAATTATAATTCTCCGTAAATAACCTGTTAATGCATTTGTTATCTTAAAGATTAAATACTGAAAATTAAGCAGCTTATACATACAAATATTACGTGTCCAATTTGTATGAAGAAGCTTTTTTAATGTGGCTAATAAATTTGACCAGAATTAATGGCTTCATTATAATTTTATTATAAAAAGAGTGGTAACCAAATTAATGATCATACTCATAAGGCAACCAAATAACCAATAATTTTGATAAATTGCACCAAAAAAATTAGATGCAATGTTCACAAAAAATTAACATAATACCTCAATTTTGTTTTAAATATCAAATATTCTGTAAACAAAAAAACTCCTTTATGTTTTGTAAAAATAATATGAGAATTATGGTCTATTTTAATGAAAATGATAGAATTTATTGAAAATACAGACATAAAATTAACAAGGATTTTACATCAGATTTCAAAAATTGTATGCCTAGAGTACAAAAACTAAAAAATATTAAAATTTCAATAAAATAATAAGGTTAGTTTCCTATCTTTATATTTGTTATAAAAACGAATCTAGAACTCGAGAATGGTTTGAGCGATTTTTTAAAATTTTTCTTCTTCTTCTACGACTCAACAACCGTTACCGGTCTAGGTCTAAACCAATTGGTTTTATGTAATCGTACGTAATCGGAGTTATCAAATGCCCTATCCATTCATTTACCAATCTTTCATAATTGACAATTGAATAGCACGTTTTTACGAATCATTATTTGTTATTATTAGCACCATGAACAAATGATTCTATATAGAGCGTATTAATTGACAGGTTTTTGCCACCGAAGTAGATCACACATACTACGAAGAAGACCATCCCTTTCACACTTTCATCTGTATCCGTTCATTGAACAGCAGCAAATTACTAATATTGGAAAGATCCGGTTTATCTCTTCGATTCTATGCATTCCATTCAAGCTTTGAAAACCTGTCTAAATTCGAGCAAATAATGTTGACGACATTAGTTACTCGAATTTTGAGGCCGGGGTATTATTTTTGTTAAATTTATTTTAAATAAATATTATTCACAGAATGTTGTTAGTGAAAACGAGTAATGAAATTCGAAAGAAAATAATTACGGTCTGATCAGGGCTCGAACCGCGGCCATCTCGAGTTGAATTCTGTGCAACGCTTTAACGACTGCTTAGAATTATTTGTAAAAGGCACCGGCAAAGTTCCTTAAGTGTATCGAAAATATTGAACAATATTTAACGCAACACTTTTTAATAGATAAAATTAAATACGTTCATTTTGTTGTTGTAAATTATGCTGTCAAATTAACATTTTCGTCAACGTCAATTAAGAGAGAGGTCATAGTCTAACTGTCAGTTCTAATTTAATGTGTCTGTCAACACATTGTTTCAATTCTAACTATTGTTTCTGATTGAACTCCATAAATTTGGTTTAAATATTAGCGTAAAAGGTTTCTTAAGTTAATTAATACGCACCGGAAAACAAAAAATATTGTTTATCTAAAAGCTCTGGATTAATTACAATTAATTTCATATTGAATAAATCTGTCTCGTGGCCAATGTGTTAACGCATCCGCGGAGTCAAGAGTTCGATCCCTGGGCGGGTAGGATTGACTGGGTCCTTTTTCGACTGGTGTAGGTGCTATTAATTGACTACTAATACACTGAAAACAAATAGCGAAATGTCGAGAACCCGTTGGTTGAGGTTAAGACCCTGTTCCTTACAGGAATTGAAAGGGAAAATTTATTTATTTTTTCATATTGAATAAACGGTGTTTGTAAATTAGTATATTTCGGTACAAGTGGTGGAATAGAGGTTAACGAGCGCAGCGAGTAAAAATACGTAAATTAGTGCTGGAATAATAATAACTGATTTCACATGTGTATTCAACGCTATTTTGTGTAATTCTGAAAAAAAATCAAAGCCGTTTTTTCGAATTGTGAAACAACAACTCTCAACGAAATTTTCTTTTTAAAATGTTTAAATAATTAATTTGGTTTTGACAACAATATGTAATTTCATTAAATTGGTGACAATGGACACAGTGTTTATTAGAGTGAGATGGGAACGAAATTGTCAGAGATTTGGTTATGGCAATAATATGTAATTTCATTAAATTCGTGAAAATTTTGAAATATTACCGCACGCGTGCTGTAAAGTAAACCTTTACAGAATCAATTTACTTTAAAACAGGCTACTTTTCGGTACGGAATTGCACAAAGAAATTATACGATATAGTTTTTTAAATTTTGATTTCAAGTTTTATATAAAACTCGATCGATAAGTATTATCAAACACATGGGTTGAATTTCAAAGATGTTGAATAGAATACTGCGGAATGTTTGACATTTTTATAAATTTTTAATGTTATAATCAAAATTGCAATATTTTGTTAATAGATTAACAATTTTAGCTTAGTAAATTTTCTTTGTAAATTGTTAAGCCATCAAAATTAAAATAATCATCCAAATACTTTTAAATAATTAAAATTTTGAAGATAAATTCCTGTTCCTTTTTTACTGTCTCTCGAAGAGTTCTGTATTACTTTGTTACTGGACTATCACTACACCCTATGTTATGAGAATGTTTCTTAATGATCATTACATTAAAATTAATTTTCTCAAAAAATTGAAAACTGGGAGATAATCTTCTTTTAACGAAAGGTAAGGGGAAAGGGACCGACTCAAGAGTTTAATAAATTTGGTATTGTTGTCATGCAATCAGAACATTCAATTGGCGTCCGGGTAATTGTATAAAAGAGGGTAATTATGCAAATTTTGGGTGATTAACGAAACACAATAACTCTTTCAGCGATCGCCAAAGAAATGCAGAGTAAATTATAATATTTAGAGCTGGACGATCGCGATCGTGATGTTGATGATGGTGGTGGTGATGTTTCTTATCGATCGAGATAATTTGGCCCCTTTGCATACGTTTAAGACAAATTAAGACAGGTGAATAATAATATTGGGCGAAAAAAGACGAGAATTTCGCACATCTCATTTGAATGTCACTTTTTGCAACTTTTTTCCTTTTCAGCTCTGATTTATTTCGTTTTTTTGCTGCTTTATTATTCATTATTGCATAAATAAATGGTGATCGTCAAAACGATCCCCACCTCCTCCACCAATTGCGCCCAGGTGAGAAATTGCAGCCTCTGGGAGAGAGGAGATGAGAGCTGAGGTTTTAATGCATCGGTCAGGCCAATCGCACGGATCGCTGGGGCTCTCCGCTCCGCCCTGGTTGGAGCCACCTACGCGCGTCGCCATGGCAACTCTTGCATTTTGCACAAATGCACTCCAAGTAATCAACGTCTCAACAACAATGCTGGGAAAAAAGCTGTTTAATATTCATCGCAAGCGATTAATAGACAGAGTGAATCCGATTGGACGATAACAACTTCAATGCCTTTGATTATTGTTAAATGCTTTACCTATCGGTTTTATTGTCTTGACGATTTTTTTTCCAGAGAAAGGAATTTCAAATTCTAATTTCATTTTCTATTTAAACCCAAAATTAAATGATTCTGTTTTATTTTATTGGAAACTTTTCATTTTGTAATTTTAATTGCATTTGATAAACCAAAAATACTTACTAATTATTTTCGAAATACCTTAATTACCTGTTTATTTGTAATAATAAAAAATATATAAAATTCTTCAGCTTTAAAGAAAATTGATTTAAAAATGTTTATAATAATCTATTAAAAAATGTTTCCATTTTAGTATCCTTTGCTTCCTCTAGAAAGTATCGCATAACGCCATACTGTTTAGTAATGCATTATTCAAAACCCGCAGACAATCACAAATCGTGTAAATACACTAAATTAGTTCTTTGTTCTAATATTCAATTATTAAAAATTTTAAATTTAGATTAAAGTATATCTTAGTATATGACGAAAAATTGGAAAATTTGTTCTGTTTTCTTGTTTCTAAATTTTAGAAGGCCACTTTTTAAAACTATTATTAAATTGAATATACTGTTTAATTAGCCTCATTTTCGATACTATTAAATTTAAATAAACTTCAAAGGGTGATTTTAAAATATAGACCTACTCTTTGTAATCGAATTTATTTGAAAAATCTCTATAAGAAATAATATTTGAGTATTTATTATTGGGTATGTTCTGAATATTCGAACCCATCCGCGGAATACATTTTGACCAATTAAAATTAACCAGATCGAACAAATCGGAAATATTACTTTTCATGAATATTTGATTATTTGATATGAATAGAAGTTATAAACAATTAATTGTGTTCGTTTTACAACAACAAAAAGCTTTTTGTTATGAAATTTCAAACATCCGCATCCGCAGATGCGATAGACATCGGCAACATCCCTAATTCCTGGGCGGGTAGGATTGACTGGGTCCTTTTTCACTGGTCTAGATGCTATGAATTGACTAATAATACACCGAAAACAAGTAGTTATGAAAGGTCTAAACCCGTTGGTTGAGGTTGATTTACAGGAATTGAAATTTATTTTATGCATCCCTATTTTTTATAGAAGCGCTGTTGATTACTCATTAACACATCGGAATAAAAATTATCAATAAAAAGTTTACTTTTATATTATTTACTCCCCGTTTTCATTTATTAATAACTATGTTATATAAATTATAAATAAAATAATTTTTGAAATTCTCTAAAATATTTTCTGTGTTAGAGAAATTTTAATTTTTTGATTGATCACTATAGATTTAAGATTACATAGGTATATAGATTATGATTTCTATTAGATATCTACAGTCTTAGAACAGGAAAAGTTATCTTAATTAGTTTTCTATTTTTTTTCCTTTTAAAAAAAGCAATTTGATATAAATTTGTATCTAAGAGATCTTTAAAAATATAATACTTAAAGTACAACAGCATTGTATAAAAATTTAGTTAAGAATATATTTCAATATTGTTTTAAATCTTAAATTGACCAATTGACCCAAGGACGATATTATAATTGAGGGGACAATACCCTCTAATTAAAAATATGCATTCAACAATAATAACACCAATAAATCAAAAATACATAAACAATAATAAATTCAAATACAGTACCGCGATCATTGCAAAGAATTGCAATTTGCAATTCTGATCTCGTAAGTCAGTCAGCATGATCTCGGCATGTAAAACGACATTTTCTAGTAACTGATCAATTAATTTGCCCTCATCATTAGAGAGCGATGCGGAGAATACAGTGGTCGTAGTCGGCATTGGATGAAACGATCGTAGCGCAGCGATCATGCAGAAGAATTACAGCGATCGGTGACAAATTTACGACAAGCGATCGGTAATAAACACATCATTCTTGCATCCAATTACCGATTGACAATTAATTGCTCTGGGTCTGTTTTTCCAGGTCGTTTGAATCAATCAAACATTTGCATGTCATTGTTGAGCGGCAAACAAATTGGAATGATCATCATCATAGTGGCAGAAGAAAAAAAGCAGCGATCATGTAAAAGATTGAAAAATTATAGGAAACGAGACTTTTGTTCTTGGGCTGCCTTAAATCAATCACACGAAAAAAGAGAAAGATCATTGTCGTTCTATGGGAGAATTGTGGAAAATGGCAGGTCAGAGATGGATTGGGTACAGTTATTGTTCCCCTTCCCTGGACGCTGCTGGTGCTGCCTGTGCTAGAGGTAGCCTAGCAGAACCGAGAGGTCGTTATCTCGACCCATTATAGTTTACGCCTGTTTAACTAATTAAACAATAATAGAAATTCTAATTTATTTTAATTCGCAATTGAATTCATTAAAATTAATAACTTGTACTAGAATTATGATGGTCTAAAGAAGTAGAAGCCATAGAGAATCTGAATCTCATTCGCCATTCTCGTCCAAATGGCGCAGAGATTTATGGCTCAGCGATTCACAAATTTTATTGTGCGAATAATCTGTAGAAGAGGAAAAAATGGGATTCGCCGAAATGCAAAGAATTTTGTTATCGTTTTGTTTATTTAACACGTTCCAATTTCAACCTCATCAAATGGACCTATATCACGAACCTAATATTTAATTCATAAATTCCCCATTTTCAACAGGCCCACGATCAAGATCACATGCTAAACGATCAGATAATTTATATGGAATTAATAGACATTTGCGAAACACTATGTTCCGCATTTTTATCCCTTTTTTCTGTACGAGTATGTATTTAGCCCTTTAAAACCGCAATTCACATAAATTACCGGATCAGTGTGGTCCAATCAACTTTGCGATCCTCTCTTCTTTCCGTTTTGTTATTCGCAATTCGTCGAAAAATCGCTCAATTGTTCTTCCCTTCCTTGAGCTTTTTTATGCAGCATCTCTTGGACGATTTTTGGCAAAAAGGGAAACACAGATCTGACTGCGATTAAACAGATTTACAACGAAAATTAACGGACGGACGAATAATGTGAGTGAAGAGGATCGATCCAAATCGATCGCAGAATTTCCAATGAACGAGCGCGCCAAATTCAACTTTACATTTTTAATTAAATTCAAATGTTGCCAATTTGAATAATTCCTTGGAAAATTGTGACCATCATTAAATCCGGTGGTGGTTGTCGGATTCAGAGAACCCTTGTGATCGCCAGTTTCTCACCGAATTTGACAATCATTTAAAATTGCCAACATCAATTCAGAAATAATGCATTTCCTTGCGCGCGCGGTCAAACACAAAGATTGTCGCTCTTTCGGCTCTTTTCGCTCCGCCGATGCAAAAATGTCAATTTTACAAGAATATCAATACGAAATATGAATGCTAATTTTTTACCATCTCATTATCGGAATGTCGCAATCAATTTCACTTAAAATCGAATTTTATTGGCGCATTATGAATTTTAATTCAATTTGTGCTTTTTACTTTTTGTTGAGTTATGAGTATTGATTATAAAATCATATTGGGAATTATACGTGTACAAACAACTGATAGCAAGTATCATAAGCACATTAAATACAAATATATAAAATATAAAGTTATAATATATTTAACAAAATAAAAGACTAATAACTTATTGTTAAAGCATTTCTTTAATGACAGTGCTTTCAATTATATTTTGAATAATATCTCAGAGTGAATTATTTTAATTGGAATAACAAAAGATGTGTACAATGATCATCATCTCGGTAAAACAATTGCTTAGAAAAAGTACTAGTAGTTTAATTCTGTTTTTAAAGCTCTTAATATGATTAATATTGTACTATTAATGCTACATACTAAGAGAACTTTGATCGATATTAAAATTATGTTATCGTATTTTAAATTTAAAAATTGTTATTTGAGTTTTTTGTAGTTTTGTTATTTATTTTAATGAAACAAAATCAATTCAAAAAGAACCTTGTTTTAATATTTTTTAAGAAACAGTTTAACTAGTAACTCTTGTATGATAATTAATTATATAGAAAAAGATTAGTGACCACATTAACGCCAAACATAAACACCTTGAGAAAAAAATGTACGACTTATTTAAATCAGGCTCGGGTTTAAGTCTTGAAAGTAAGCTCCTGTTATACAAGGTCATCCTTAAACCTATATGGACCTAGGGCATTGTGCTCTGTGGTTGTGGCTGCAAGTCCCCATCATACAAGCCTTCCAACAAAATTCTGCCGCTTCAAAAGATTACACGTCAGGGGATTGATATGTTCACAACGTTATCAGAACACAAACTGAATCCCTAAACT
The DNA here is from genome assembly GCA_001014945.1 of Clogmia albipunctata. Lineage (NCBI taxonomy): Eukaryota > Metazoa > Arthropoda > Insecta > Diptera > Psychodidae > Clogmia > Clogmia albipunctata. The sequence continues at coordinate 8,622 of JXOV01022119.1, forward strand.
CCTGTTTGTAGTATTTGCCTTCGCCACTGTTTGTCTTCTAAATTTCTTATTGTACCCTTGGGTAGATTGTAAATTATTTTATGCATTTTAGTTATATAAAATCGATATTATGACACTAAAATTTTGTTTTGTCATAGTCGTTTTTATAGCAATAGTGTTTTAAAAAATTCTTAGAAGCACTAGTCCTTTTTCTTTATTATTAAGGTGTGACCTCCGTGAAGGAAATCGATCAAATTTATATGTACGTCAATTTTGTTGTGTAGGGTGTAACTGTATTTGCGGTTGTATGTGTGTATTTGTGACTGTTTTATCGGATGGTTTAAATTTAAAAAGTACTAAATTAGTACAAATTAGTACTAAATCAACTGTTTTCGGCCCTTTTCAATTTAAATCATCCGTTAACGGATGGTATTTCCTAAGTACAAGTAAGAATTAGAAAAACAATGAGAGGGAGACAAAAAGTTTAAATTTGCCCAGCGGTTCAATTTTAAAACTATGTATGGACGGTTTGTTAAAAATTTAACAATCTTTATTTTAATATGGTTTGGCTAAAATACGTCAAGCCGTTTGTCAGCTACGTCGCGTAATAGCCTAAAAACCCGTTATATCAGAAAATATTACTCGTACCTGTGACTTTATTAGCTGTCCGCGTTTTTTCGCAATTTCGCAAAAATGATTCAAGTATTTGCAAAACTGCTTTGACCTAATGTTTTAATCTATAAAGAGATATATTGTGTGTAAATTTGAAGATCCAGCTTCATTTGGTTCCAGAGATATTAAGGATAAACGGGTGCGGCTATAACCTCAATTCACACTGTATATTCGTACTTCAAAATAAAAAGAACCATAGTAAAATATAAATTTGTTTGTCCTGAGTAAGGGTATATTTTTATTTACATAATGACCACACACAAAATAGGATAGGTTCCAACCTTTATTACGAATTAACATATAATAATAATTTATTCAACACAATATTGATTTTAAAAAACATACATTATAAAACGTATTGTAACTCAAACATTAGTAGAATATAAAATTAAAAGTATCATTAAAACTTTCCTAACTTTGGCGTGAAATATTAAAATCTTGATAAATTTCAAAGTATCACAACAAATAATGACATTAACGAAAATACAACTTCAAATCTTGATGTAATTTACATATTAAACGTATTATATGAGACTGACCGGCTGCCTCATCGAAACCCGGAGCACGATCGTGTGATTTAAGTCTAAGTCTGCTAAAGTTCATTCTAAGAATTAGGTCTATTGCATCTAACTCGCTTTTTTCGCGAGAACATTGCGGATTTAGTGTCCAAATCGGAGACAGTCTTCGTGTTACATGAATAAATTAAATCGCGCTTAACATCAAACAATGCGCAATATTAGACTTCGGAACTAATCACATCTGATTACTCAGTCTTCTGTGGACAAGTCTTTGTCATCTCTGCCGTTTTTTTAATGTTGATGGCACGACTATTTAAAATTTGTTTTAATCATGTCTCGAATATAAATTAACGAGAATTAAATTTATTGGCATAAGTAAGGATATTGCAAAAACAAATCAGTATTATAAAGTAAAGACAAAGAAAAATTAACCAAAGCAACCGCAAATCTGCATCCAATAACAAAATCGGATGTGACATTAAGAAAAAAACATAAATTATGACGTTTATTGAAAACTTTTATTATTCTGGTTTATTAAATTATTTATGAACCGCATTTGACCGTCCCTTATCTCAGCCAGATAATTGTAAATTAATAACTTGATGATGAGTGTCTGCAGATCACCTTTCCGCCTTTGTCTTCTTTTTTCTGCTTTTCAAAAGCACAAATCTTTAATATTTTTATCGCCACAAGATGGTCGCCTTTAATAATATCTGTATCTGACCATCTTGTCTTTAGCAGAAAATCGTTTGTATTATTATTTACGGTGGACCATCAAGATGTGTTTTATGATCTCTGTTCAATGATCAAAACAAAATCTCCACCATCTTTTCTTGTAAGCTACTCCGATCTCCGATTTATTTGTTGTTTTGTGTTTTTTTTCTCCTGTGTACGTTTTTCTTTTTCTGTCATCACTCAGCAGTCTGATCATGCGATAATTCAACGAGAGCTATATTTCATTAATTTCATATTTTCGGGAATCGGTAACCAGTTGGATGGATGAAGAATGCTACACAGAAGCGCAGATCAGGTCGACAAACTAACGATCGTTAAACGACGGGCAGCCAAAATATTATATTGTTCCCATTGTTCAAATTAAAACACTGGAAAATTTAACAATTCAGTAGTTCAATTTAGGAAAATTAATATTTATGAATGTTTAAAACAAATATTAAATATAACTGCAAAAATTAAAGACATAACCGTATTCTTTTATATTGTCAAGATAATTAGGGTAATTAAATTTAATATAAGTCTCTCTACCTTTATTTTTAGCAAAAGCATTTTATTCTTTTTCAGTTAAATACGAAAGTAAAGAGATTTCAATTGTTATTTCAATAAAGATTATATGTGGATAAATTGGACCATAATGAAATACGAGTGAAATGAGTTTTCTAAAAAAATATTATTATTAACTATTATTATCGATCTTTTAAATCACAATTAAACACCTCAATCAATATTGAAGAAAAATTTTACATTTAATTGGGAAAAATTTAAGAAAAATCTCATAATATATTTTTCATCCGGGCTACTAAGATCTAAAAATATATCTTTTAGTTATTAAACATAAGTCTAGCTTTGTGTATTTACACAGTTTAATCTCAAATTGTGTAATATTGCGAATATTGAATAATGCATAATTAAAAGGATTGTTAAAACTTTTCAATAGAATTTTATATAAAGAACACAATCCTGTACTACATAAGAGTGCAAGTATACTTAACTAAGGAATGTAGCTGTTAAGCGATTTGAATTTCCAGTTTCAATTTTACGATATATTATTCTTAAATATAATATAAGTATTATTAGTAGTCAAATACATAATATAATTTCATGTAGAAATCCGCCTAATAATTGATTATTTAACTGTGATTTTAAATACTTTGGAAAAAAAACCGAGTAAATAAAATTTATGTTTAGAAAACTCTTAACACCATCGAAATGGACAAAAAGGCAGGCTTTATACAAGAAATAGTGCTCAAGTTGATTGTTAAAACAAGTTGCAATCAATACATCTTTTATAAACCACCATATTTATATTTAATTTTAAAAAAAAAGCTAAATAAAGTATATTAAAAACTAATAATAATTTCATATTAAAGATAAATAATTCTTTTCATATTTATATAAAATTTTAGGAATTCATTATTCTAGAACATTCTTTGAATACCGAAAGCTGTTTTTAGTGTTTTCAAATATTCGTTCAAATTTTGAATAATTCTATTATAGTCCTTTTTCTTAGTTTTGGCACAATTAAATACCACAATTTTTTAAAATGTTAATAAACACGCGCCACCTAGAAGGGCAGCAAGCTAAGTTTATACAAAAAAGAACTGCTTGCCTTGTCTGAACCTCTCTTTCAAATTCTGCTTTAAACTAACTGCTTTAAATGTATTGTGTCTGGAAATTAACAAATTGACACGTTCGCCACCTAGTAGAATATTTTTTAACTAAGTGAATTAAATTTAAAATGGAAATTTTTTCTTTAAAACACGTTTTAAACAGGATCTGGAAGATGTGTCATGAATAAAATGATGACAGTTATCAGATTTTATAGTAAACCTTCTTAAAATTTTAGTTTTACAAAAATTACAATTTAAATCTATTTACGACACCAATACTTATGTGTCGTGTACAAATATAATTTTAATATTATTATTTCTCTACGTTGTCTTTCGCCGCGGTTTAGCTCTAATGTTTTAAAGAAGGACCATGTCTTAATAATATTTACTGATTATGTTTTATACAAAAATTAATGCAATTTTTTAAAATAGTTGGGGCAATAATTAAACACGAGTAAAGTTCTAGAATCGAATGAAATGAATTTTCTATAAGATACGAGCGGGTGTTTAATTATGTGTTTTTCTAACCAGTTTTTTACAAAATTCTACAATTCGTATATTTATGGGCTATTTCTTGCGAGATATGAAATAAAGAAAAAAGACAACGCAGTACTAAATTTACGTCTAAACACATACAAGATGATGTTAAGCGAATAGATCTTTCGCTTTCAATTTGATTAATAAATCATTGTCATCATTGTCAAAATATATTTTCCATCCGAGGTACTTAGATCTAAAATCATAATTTTTAGTATATTCTATTACTAAAATTATTAGTACCTTAGAAGCCTTAATTTTGTGTATTTTCACAATTTGTGATTGTCTCCGGTTATTGAATAATACATAATTTAACAGGATTGAATTATGGATTAATTTCCTGAGGAAGTGTTGGCTACTAAAATGTAAACGAATAGAAGTATATTTAAAAAATATTCCAAAATAATGAACGAATATTTTTTGAATCTCTGTTTTCGTGTAAGTATATGTTACTCTTTTCTACTCATAATATCTTCTATATGTTTTTGCAACGAGAAATTACAAACGGAACTGACTTTCATATATTCTTATAATATGTTGTTAAGGATGTGACAGTTTAGCACAAGTGGTGTAAATACAGAATTAATATTAGAACCGTTGTTTAGCAATTAAAATCCAACCAAAAATATTCTAAATTGGAATACTATTCAAAAAACCTCCTAAATTGCCAAGGTCAAGTTTAACTTTTGCTGAAGCAGTATTTAACTATCAATCACTGCTCGTAGAACCATCATCAGCAGCATGATCACACGTCAAATTTTGTGGTTGGATCTATGGAAGAGTGAGGAACTTGGACGCATAACTCACACTCGAGGTGGCACTAGGCCTTGCATTTTAATTGCGTTTAATAAATGGATTTCTAATGGGTGGCTCAATTGGTGGATGGATGGATGCCCGTAGAGGAGTGATGCCAGCAATAAGTTCAGTTTCGAACATTTATTACCGATTTAAACAGACAATAAAATCCCATTAACGGAATAGATTGAACATTAAATATGACTTTCAGGTTCGTGGCGTGCATATCATTGAAATCGAGTGTTTTTGATTCAATAAATAATTAAATAAATGTCGTAGAACACGGATTAATGGAAAGGATATTCATTTAAATTCAAGAATTTCAATCAGAATAAGAGACATTTATACCCGTACATTCTTGGAGGTCTTTCCTGCTATTGATTTAATGGTTCTGTAAATGATTAATTCGTCCTTTCAATTCGTGTTGTGTATTAAAATGCATTTTTGAATAATTTAAAATATAAAATTCTAACGTTAGACATTCCAAATCGAATATTTGATAATTAATTTAGTAATTTCTTATATAAAGCGTTTTTCATTTTATTTTGAACTTAGATCAAAACCAATAATTTGGGGAAAAATTCACTGTGTTCTTGTGGAACCAAAGCTTACAGCACCACGTGCAGTTTCACTGAGAGTCTGGACTTCCTCGAAGCAGGGATAAAATATGCGTTCGCAAATCAGTTGAGCGATTTTGTTTCCCTTCGAACTCAGTGTCGGAATGGGTGGAAAAAACGACGCCAAAATTTCCACGATAGTCCTCGTCCACCACAGCAGCTCATATTAATTTTTCAAAAGATATAGTATTTACACTCCCAATGCATCTTTTTGTCGAAAATTGCACTCCTTGATTTAATTGAAAAATGGCCTACTATTTTTTCCATTTAATTCTCCACTTTTCTTTCAATCTTGTTGTTTCGCGACAGCACCGCTATCATTGATTTAGAATTTCTTATGTATTCAGATATCAGACATATCAATTGACAAAACTGTATACCAACTTATAGAGCTTAATGCTTTATGGATATATAATTAAGGCAAAACTAAAAATTGTCCTGGGTGGTCTATTAATTTTCTCGTAGGTACACTGCGTTTCATCCTTTTACGAC
>JXOV01022134.1:0-17773 GCA_001014945.1 Clogmia albipunctata
TAGGCTCGAAGTCCGATGGTCAACTGTCTTCTAATAATTAAATTCGTCACTTTTTTCAATTACCTGTAACAAACCTAGACCTATAGTCCAGACGATGGCTAAAGATAACACCTTTCACAGTACCAAAAGAAATACCGATCAGAAATTGATTTATTCGCAACATATAAACTTTTAACGTTTCATTTGTTGCTTCTTATTTTAGTTCATAAAAAGGATACTTACTCATAAAATAAAAATAACAAATACTATTGTGTGCTATTTTTTTTATTAATTTTACAAGAATGATTTGTGGAACATACACCCTGGTGAAAAAGGACTTGTAATAATAGACAAATCCACCATTTTATAAAAATAAGAGTTCATTTTCAAATATAATTGACGCGCGCCAGCTAGAAGGGCAGCATGCAAAATTCATATAAAAAAGACAGTTTGCTTTGTTTTCGACTCCGTTTTCAACTCTGACTAAGTCAGAGTTAAATGTATTGTGTCTGGAAATTACAAAATTGACAAGTTCGCCATCTTGTATTATTATTGGTTTTGTGTACAAATATAATTTTAATATTATTATTTCTTTACGTTGTCTTTCTACAGGTTTTAGGACTAATATTTCAGTCTATTCTAAAGATCTATTAGTTTAATATGAATTAAAATTCATAGAATATAATTTATTTACGAAACAAACGGTGGAGAACAAATATTATTTTGCAATGTCGTTTAAAATTTCGTAATGTGTCATTTTTTACACGATTGAAAAGAAAATAATTATACTTTGGATTCAATTTTGCTGATATTTTTATGATCCAGATCGTGTCCAAATATGTATAATAAACAGGATTACAAAACAAAATTACGTATATGTCCTATTTGGGTGTACTCGGAAAATCCGTTTCTAATCAGGAAACGACGAAAAATATATTCCATTCACCCCCATTAGAGATGACTTTACACACTTGTAACACTAATAACGATTTTCTCAGTTTTCTAATTTTTGAACACAATGAAAACGATTCAAAGTACTACGAGTATCCATTACCTCTAGGATTTTTACTTGAACATTTAATAACATGTTTTATTTACCATTTTCCAGAATAATTTCAATTTATTTCATTCTAATATTTCTACTTAATGAAAAAAAAATATTTGTCAAAGGTTCAAGTTTATCTATCGTTCCAATTTTATTCTCTGAAATTCATGTGTGCAAACAAAATACACACTTTTATGAATACAATTTCTTTTATTTTATAACAATTCAATATCCATATCCAAAAGTTAATATCGTTTTCACAAATAAATCTTTACTTATTTACTATTTACAATAGACCTACCTTTATGTATAAAATTCATTTGATATTTGCGTTAACCCATTTTTATGCATTTAAAATGAGTCTACAATATTGCAAAGCTATTGATGTTTTCGTCATAATTGGATATATAAAATCCATATATTTATTATTTTTATTTAATGATATCTTGTGTAGGAGCCTAATAAATTAAAATTTTGTATGGTTTAATCAATTTCTTTAAAGAAGGATCATTTTCCATTCACTCAAAAATAATTAATTAAACCAAAATCATCAACTTTCATCAAATTTATCATTAGTGACTGACCATCCCGACCTGTCCTGTGTTAATTTCATACTTTTTTTCCAAGACAATAGTCTGGTCTTACAAAAAAGACAAGATTTTCCCATCTCTCCCTGACTTTTTTATATGTTTCCAGAATCCAAAATTGTTTTGAAAATTTTAATTTAAAAAAATAATATTTGTAATGTTATTAGTCTCGTGTAAAATTAAAAATATAATTAGAATTCCAGTAAATTCCGCAAAGAAATCCCTTCCAGCGTACAAAGTACGTACCAGAGCTCAGCACCGAGAGCCTGAATCGAAAGAAATCGTTTAAAATATAGCAATGAGACGAGTGAGCGGGAAAAAAAACCAATAAAATAGTTTCCGATATATGGCCAGTCTCGTCGAGACTAATGCATGTTTCTTTGGGCCTAATACAACCCTTAAAGAGGAAAGGTAAAAATTAATAATATTCCGCACTTTCTTCGTCGAAAATTTTTAACATGTGGTCGATTTCATTCATGTCCGGTTTTTTCATATTCTGCTTTTCACCTCTTCCTCTCGAAGAACATCAACGATTATGATTTAGTCTCGTCGAGATTTTTGGGTCGAGAGCTCGTGATGGACAAAATCAGTCTCGATGCAGAGCTCCGATACGTACTCGTCCACCCCTTTGCATGTAGTTGAATACAGTAATTCATTGAATTGAATCATCAATATCTCCTGTACTTCCCACAATTTCATAAAATCCTTTTGTAATTGTGAAATTCATTGAGAGTGAAAATGTGTATAAAAATTTGTATTAGATTGATCAAGGCTTGTTTTGGAAGGCGAAGATCCGCACGCCACCATTTTAGTCCCTTCAGAAACGCTTGCTGCTGGTTGAATACTCTTTGGGTTTTTGTTAGTTAATGTTATTTTATTGTGTTTTTAGATAAATTAATAGAACTCGCCGATATTGTATTATTTTTCAGTTTTTTTTTGTTTTAAAAATATAATAATTTTGTTTTGTAATATAGTTTTATTGATAAATATTGGAATAAATAAGGTTTCATGCGTTTTTCTTTAAAAATGTCAGTAATTATTAAAAATAACATCAAAAGTAATTTAACACTGAAAAATTTCATAATTCAGCTAACAAATATAAAAGGAAAGTAATTTAATTATTATACTATAATGTAATTTACAATACAAATGTAATAAATTTTTAATTATCGCTCATGAAGGGATATAAATTGGGCTACTTTTGTAGCCCAAAGTATTATTTGTGTTTCATATGAAACATTTCTATTATTGTAATATAAATTTTCTAGATTACAGTAGGAAATAAATGAAAAGGGCTTTATAAAAATTTAGCTATTGATTCATTGTAATGGTTATCTTCAAATAGAAAATAATTATTACATTTATTTATTAAATGTTTGTATTGAATGTTTACCCTATTCACTATTTAATTGATTATTTCTTTTCTAATTATCGTTTTAATTAAATAAACCAATTGATAACTAATTGATAAGTGAAATGTCATAAAATTAATAATAGTTTTCTTGAATTAATTAAAAAGATAAAGAATTTCTCTATTAAAATTATGTAATCATGATAAATGAAGTAATAAATCATAAATTCATTACAACAACTAGAAGAGACTATATTAAATAAATGATAAAATTTATACGTAAAAATATGCAACAAGTAGGAAATTTTGAAAGCGATTTAAACGTGAAATTTCTCTTGCATGTCCCATTTAACAATTCAATGTTTGCCAATTGCTTTCCGCCGCAAACATAACCTGAAAAGAATTATTTCCCTGAATGATTTTAAAGTGCTCAATTGAAGAGTTGAATCGCGTGAATGGGACAGCACCTGTTGAGGATATTGACATAGTTTCGTTTAAATTGCGAGCGAAAAAAAGCTTGAATTTAATATTTAAACTTTTCCCTTTCATTTCAGGATCCTGCCTCTCGTACGGACACTCGTGCTGGGGAGGTGAGAACGAACGGAAAACCGATTGGTCTTTCATTAAAGAAAAACGCCATTTCAAACACATTCTATGGACAAACAATAATTAAAATTAATATTTGCCAATATAGTGGAAAGTGGAGCGTTCTAATTTAATTATTCTATTTTACAGCTCATGGCAAACGGGCTAATCTGCCTCCCACACAAGGTCTGAGCTTTGTCAAAGACAGGAGGCTCTTGAAATCCCTCACAGCTGGAGCCGCTCTAAACCAACAGCAGGCGTTGGGCAACGCCGCCGATCGATGGGCCCTGGTTAAGATTCTACCGGAAAAGGTATTTAATGTTTAATACACACCGCTCCAAATGCCCAAAACCCACAACTAATCCTTCATCTTTCTATGGAATCATGTTTTATACATATTAGCCCAAGAAATGCCAAACTTCCTCACAATTTCACAATTAATATCAAAACGGTTTACAATTAATGATGAATAATTGGACCTATTTTGGGAACATTTTTAACAGATTAAAGTATTAAACAATAGTTATTTGTATTACAAGGCAAGGGTTTAAAGTCAGCTTTTTTTAATAAAGAAATGACCGTGAAAAATCAAGTCAACGGCGAGTTTTTTAAAGTTATACAAATGATCCACAAATGTTCGGAGGCCATTAATTACGAATTTGAATTAGTGAAAAAATGACACAAAACTTAAATCAATTAAAAACAGTAACTATTGCAAAAAAAAACACATCTGTCTTGTGGCCGATGTGGTAACGCATCCGGCTGCCTCTTCGGAGACAAGGTTAAGAATGATTGGGTCCTTTTTCAACTGGTCTAGGTGCAATTAATTGATTAATAATACATTGAAAACAAATAGTCACCGAAATGTCGAAAACCCGTTGGTTGAGGTCCCATGTTCCTTACAGGAATTGAAAGGAAAGAATTTATTTATTGCAAAAAACATAACTCCAAAGAAAAGCTAAAATAATTAAATATTTAATACACAATATGTACATATAATATTTACAGTTTCTCCGAAACACGTTCCCCTTTTAAAAATTAAAATTATTGTAAAATTGAAAGATCATCACATTCCTTGTCTATCGCTATTGGAGGAAAAAGAGTTATCGACTATAGTCAAAACGTAGCTGCCATAAATACTATCTTTGGAGATGGTTCCTCACATTCACAAAAGAGCTAGAGGGATCTTATCAATAGCATTAAAACTATGCTTAAAAATGTGTGTTCATTTGGAATATAATCATATCTTTTTATGTTTTATTGAATTAATTGATTTTATTTATAAAACTTCCTCCATTATATAGTATATCTAAAAAAAATAATTTCATATAACAATTTTTCCCGAATAATTTTTGTATTTGATTTTGAATGTACCACAAATCCTGTTCAAATACGAGTACAGTAATATACACATGCAAAAACAAAGTAAAAATTTTATTGTAAAATCAATACAACATGATAACTATATAAAAAAAACATAGCACTTCTTAACTGTAAAACTCGGGACATATCATTAATATTGAATTGGATGATAAAAATAGATAATATTACAAGATAGACTTACAAAGCCAAAAAACGCGGTTAAATTAACTATACTTTGACAAATTTGTTGTTTCAATTCTTAAACCTTTTTTCAATATGTTCATTTTTTAGGAATAAATTACAAATAAAATTATTTATCATTAACAGATTAATTCCGATTAAAATATATATGTTTCTTGTTTTATTATATTTGTTCAGCATTAAAAATATATTATTATTACCTTATCTTTTGCTTTATAATATTGATAATACGAAATCTGTATTACAATTAAACAAATTCTATTTAAAGAACCCTTTATGTCCCAAAATTAACACATTTTTTAATTAATTATAAAAGAGAGTTTTACATCTATTGCTATTAATCCGTTTTGATTTGCTCATGAAGTATGTTGGTTAAGGTTTTTTAGGGCAAATATCCCTAGGGCCTAGGACAATATCCATTTTATGAAATTTTTCAATACCAATTCGAACAAAACTCGTCGTCTGTGATGAGGCCCATTTTCGGTTCGGAAATTAAATTCGAGAACAGAATTGTTACTTTAAGAACTCGGAAAATCTAAGAGTAATTATTGAAAAGCTTTTTCCTATCTAAAGAGCCTATTTGGTGCAGCTTGATCTAATGGTATTTTTCTAACTTGTTTATTCGAAAATAGGGCTCCTGTATCTATTACGATCAATTTATTGCGCTACTAGGCTCAACTTATTGGTTTGTTAAATCAAAAATTGAAAAGTAAAAAGTGGAAGACTTGTATTTTACAAAAGAACACAATACGAGATATACAAGCGACGAAATCATAGCAATTTCGCGTGAAATGCTTCCTATCCGTATTATTTCTCTAAAAGTTAATCACAATTAAGCATCGTTATATAGGGATTTAACCCGTTTAGACATTTTTTGGAATCACGTAATAGATAAGGTTCTAATGCTTGACAATCGATTCAAGATCTTAAATGTAAAATTCGTAACTATATCGAAAATATATTTGTAAATATAGTCGCTCTGTTGCGTAATAAAAAATAAAATAAGTCTTGAAAAATTTCATGAAAGGATATGATACTGTAAGTGTTATCTTGGGTGTTAATTGCCCAATGTGTTACACGATACAAACGCCTAATGTACTTAAAGATTCATATAACGAATTTATTTGTTAGTTTTAGAACACCCTTTATTTTGCTTAATTTAGAACTCAATTTTTTTATTTCCATATAACACTGAATAAAATCAATTTCATTTAAATGTTAGAATTTATAAAAATAATAGTGACTAAAATAAAAAAAAGTATTCTAAATAAATCTATTTTAAAAAAAATATAAAAATTTAATTTCAGCGCCCTGGAAATTCATTTATACCAGGACCCAATCCCATCATCTACCCAGACACGGTCAAGATGCGAGTTCCCGAGGATTTATCCGAGCCGAGGTACTACAGCAGAAACGAGGAGCCCTCAGACGACGATGACGGAGAATATTCCGAGGCAGAACTAGATCAATCCTTGCCTGTTCTCAAAGTAATGGTAAAATGTCGGTGTCTCAATTACCTGACCGTTATTTGCAAAACCCAATTCTCTTTGCAGAACTCAAAACAAATGCTGAACCAATAAAAAACCCCTAAATGGACAATTTTTCACTTTTCTTTAAAATACTGAAATGAAGAAATGGTAATGGATGCTTCAAATGAACTGGAGGAGCTCTGTAAATAGTAATGACTTTGGACGTCCCGAACGAAATGGTCAATTGAATTTGGCTTGTGTTAATTGGCTTTTGATAAATCGAATCGGTGTCAATTTAAAGCTTTTTAGGAATAAACAATTTTCGAAATTGCTCTCCAATGAATTAGCGTTATTTAAGAAACCCTGGCTGGACAAATAATCAATTCATTTGAGAACTATTTCTATTCAAAATTCAATCACTGAATTCTGCTTAATCATAAAAACATAACTCTGTAAATGTAAAACTTGTTAATAAATAAATATAAATGGACAACAATCTTTTTTTAATAATCATTCCTCATGTTTTATTTTTTATTCTTTTAAAATAATATTAAAGCATCGTCATGAAGAAAAAACAAGACCAAATTTTATACAAATCATACTTCATTTCATCTCTTCTCAAAAATTCTCAAGAAAATAATGGCAGTTATCAGATTTTCTAGAGATGAAGTTTCTTAAAATTTGTGTTTTTAAGAAAATTTAAATTTTTTATTTAATTTTGTAATAGTATAAAACAAAAACATAATTTCTGTTAAATTTTGCCCTTTCTTCTTCATGGCGATGCTTTAATAATAAATTCTATTTCATTTTCAAGTAATTAATTAAAACCATTAGCACCACTTAGCCTAAATAATGCCATTTAAATTGTTAAGTAACAAAGACAAGAACAAATTATTGATTTCGATGGGAATAAAATTAATAAAGTAGAATCATAGTCATAACTAGCCGTGCCAACCCTCATAATTTTGGCGTTCATATTATAAAATTTGGAAATTGAAATGCTCTACTCGTATGGTTAGAGGTCACATTCAGCACACATCAACCAGAGTCACCAGGATATTACGAAACTCCAAGAATATCCTAAAAAACAGTCATAAAACTTAATCTCAAATTTTAATCAACGCCAACCAATTTAATTCAATCTTATCATTATTCAACACTCGACCGACTCCCTTTTCTCAGAAAAACTCAAATAGTCAGCGCGATTCAAACATTAAGAAGATAAGAAACAAAGGATCGACCCAGTCATTCCAAATCAAACCACAACAATTATCGGCCACATCAGAAATTAAACTTCTTTCTTCACCCATCTGATCCCATAAAACGGAACATGCCAAAACTTGTGATAATCAGACAAACACCATCCACAACAAGATAAAGAAGGATTAGCTATGGTAACATCAATAGTTTTCGAACATAAATAGATTGATCGCCATTGGATCTCTTTCTGCCTAATTTCAATAAGATATTGTTCATGTCACTCAATTCTCAAATTCTTTAATAAAGTTACTTTTGTAATTTTGAATATAATAACTCTCTACGTTCATGACATTTACTTTACCTAGTTTTGTCTTTCAGATCATCAAATATTTTATTTCAAAATATTGACCTAGGCTTTCGCCCATATGGAAATCAAATTTTTTTTTTTTAAATTTAGCAACAACAAATTTACTTGACAGTTCTTCAATCAAAATAATTCTAAGAAAAACAAAGCTGATAAAGAATTTTGTAAACAACAAATCTAAGAAATCTGTTTGGTGAATTTGAAGAATGGATTCATTCAATAAAACAACAAACAAACATTCATTTGGTTGGGTGAGGGTTAAAAATATGTCACCGTTAACAGGCGAATTTGAATTTAAGCGCATCTTCCATCCCGTTTTTTTCCCAATCTCGATTGCTCCTCGCACCTAATCCCAGTCCCAAAAAAACGACTAATTAAGGAGTAAAAGGCTTGAATCCTTAGGCAAAATGATTATAATGGACTAATCCAACAGAAAAAACTAAGGAAAGAAGGAAATAAAAATGTTTTTATAATTTTGAAATGGTCGTTGGAAATTCAAATTCAGAATTCACAAATTTGAATTTCGCGCCCTTCCACTTGTTGTTTATATTGGAATTGTAACGGTTTGTAATACACAATTTTTGAGTTTTTCACGAAAAAAAGCCTTTTCCGCCTTTCATTCATAGTGCATCTAGTAGCCCAAGAGATTTACGGTAATTATAGTTAAGGTAAGTGTTAATTAGCCATGGATTTGTCCAATATATTACATTGGGTTTCTTTTCAGAAGAAAGTATTCATAGAATCAATTTGGACGAGGCTTGAAATTTGAGACGAAAGAAGAGTCGCCAGAATTATTGCAACCTAACCAAAAACAAAGCCGATTCAAAAGCTAAAGTGGGATTAAAGAAAAAAAGTAGATAGTGGGCCATTCATCAAACAAAAATGGTTACCTCCGAAAAACAGAAACAATCAGAAGCCTCAAATGACGAAACTCCAACATGCAAAATATGCAAGAAAACTTTTACTCGAAGATTTCACCTAAAAATGCATCAAAGAATTCATACTGGAGAGAGGCCTTTTAAGTGTAAAGTATGTGGCAAGAGATTTAATTCTAAATCAGTTTTAAATATTCATAATCGCCTACACACTGGAGAAAGACCGTATAAGTGCAAGGAATGTGAGAAAAGTTTTGTTCAATTATCCAATTTGCTTATGCACAAGTCTGTTCATATTAAAGATCCAACTATAAAATGCAATGATTGTGGTAAAGTTTTTATGCGAAAATCGTATCTAATCGTTCACAAAAGAATACATACAGGTGAAAAGCCGTTTAAATGTAAAGATTGTGGAAAGTCCTTTTATTCACATAGTTTGTTGAGTAGTCACAAATTAATTCACAAGACCGAAAAGCCGTTCAAATGTGACCAATGTGGGAAAAGTTTCAAATCTGTACCTTACTTAAGGATACATAAAAGAGTGCATAATGAAACAATAGAAAAACTACATAAATGTGAAATATGCGAAAAGGCGTTCATAGATTCAGCGCGACTAAAAGAGCACAAAAGAGTTCACTCGGGTGAAAAACCGTGGAAGTGTATGGATTGTGGAAAAGAGTTTAAATTTGTTAAATGTTATAAGAGACATACACAAATTCATACGAGGAAAAAGACATACACTTGTGGAGAGTGCGGAGAGTCTTTTGCCAGCCAGGCACTAAAATACAAGCATAGATTAATACACTTGGTCGGCAAAGAATTTAAATGCGAAGAATGTGGTTCGGTTTGCAAATCCAAGACCGGATTATCCATTCATATGAGAAGAACGCATTTGGGGGAGCACAAATGTAATGAGTGCGACAAAATATTCACTCATTTATCAACTTTAGAAAAACATAAGAAAGTAATACACTTAAATGAAAAGCCTTTTCCTTGCGAATATTGCGGTAAAAGATTTTTGGAGGCAAACAAATTAGAAATTCATAAAAGAATCCATACCGGTGAAAAACCATACCCTTGTGAGGAATGCGGAATGAATTTTCGACAAAAATCGTCATTAAACAAACACAAAATTATACACACAAAGGAGAAGCCCTTTAATTGCGAAGAATGTGGAAAATTCTTTAATAGAAAAGATTATTTATCAAAACACAAACTGCTACATAAGGGAATTAAATCACACCAGTGTAAGAAATGTGATAAGAGTTTTAGTAGTTGGAATGATTTGAAGATACATGACAGATTTCATACCGGCGAAAGGCCGTTCAAGTGTGAAGTATGTGGAAAAGGATTTAGAGATCCAAGCACAGTCAAAAAGCATTTGAAACAAATGCACACTGATAGAAAGTTATTTAATTGTGTCGTTTGTAAAAGAGAATTTGTTCATTTATCATTTGGCGATCAATGCAAATTGTGTTTCAGAAATCGCGGGAAAATCCCTAAATCGAAAAAATCCACCCAAAATGGAAAGGCGTGTAATTTGCAGTCGATAATCAAAATTGAACCTGAAGAGTTTAAAGAATTTAAACCCGATGAAATGCTCGATGAAGACTTTAAGTTGGCAGTATCTGATGATGAGGAAACGATTGTAAAGCAAGAACTGTTGAACTAGAAAGATGTTTATATTTTAGATATCCATTATATTTAACCATATATAACCAAAATTATACAAAAGGAAAATATTTGTTTGAAGGAAATATGTGAAATTATATTTGCTATTTTATATTATATATTTTTATTGCTATTATATCTTTTGTAACAATTTAAATATAAACTGATTGTTAAATACATTTTAAATTGTGCCTTGACAAAAATTAAAATTTATGAATTGTAAAATAAATAAAATTGTTTTTAATAAAATAAATTTAACCTTTTATTCATAAGTTATTGAACATTAAAAACAAATCCCCTTTTAATCCATGGAGGAGGTCGTTTCTCTATTTTCTCAAGTTTATTTCCCATATTCCCTACTACAACAAACTGCATGGTAAATTTGCTCTGTCACTCAAAGGAATGGAACACAGATAATCTTCAATTTATATATAATAAAAACTGATTTTAATTAATTTTATAAATTTATTAGGGTTATGAAAAAAATAAGACAGTTTAACTGAACGTTATCCGAACATTTAAAACTGAAGAACTTGCACGACAGTAAATCTCATTTAAACAATAAGGTTTCCCAGACCCAGATTTTTATCGTATTTAGAGAAGTGTCATTTGTCTTTCTGAACTGGAAATAATATCAATTAGGAATTTCAGAACGATGATGCCTGAGATACTTACTACGAATATTTAATAACTTTTTAAAAAGACTCTTGAATCCAATTGTTATAAATTTTCATTAAACACTCTACAACAAATTTTGACAGAAAAAGAAATGACGTCATTTATTATCTTACGGTTTATTTACTTATTGCAATGAAAATCATCGCCGATGTCAATTAGAAAATAAGTAGTGATCAGCAGATTGTTAAAAAACAACGCTTATCATCTTTGTGAGGTCTATTGTTTTATTCCCTAGTACTCCTTTTCTACTAAAATAATCCAAAATGAAGTTTGTTTTTGTGATTTTCGGGCTGTTTCTAATCGGTTTTTGTGCCGGTGATAAGAAAGAAAACAAGTATTCAGCAAAAGCAAACCTAGGAGAAGGTGAACAGTATGATCCTGACTTTAGAAAGCTGCAGAAGCCCTTTAGAATGGCCAAGTTGAACCTGGTTTGGAGTAAAGCTCAACATAGGTAATTTTTTTTATTTTTCTTTAAAAAACAACTAAAATAAAACTATAATCAGGCTAACTGAACCAAAACTGAAGTCGCTGTTCACTGAGCTGAAGATCCACGACAAGGAGGAGCTGGCCTGGAAGCAGTTGAGCTCACAGCACAAGGATAAAGACGGGTTAAAAGAGGCGGAATTGAGGAAAAAGTTGATTGGAATTATGAGCACTTACGACCTTTTGGAGCACTTTGAGGACGCTCAGAACCCTGAAAAATACAAGGACCACAAGCCATTCCAAGGTCCAGTAGATAATTATAAAAATAAGAGCCTCTTTAAGGACAAAAAACTGAATCGGTTGTGGGAAAAGGCAGAAATTGGCGGATTTACTCCAGAGGAATTGATCGTCTTGAGAGAGGAATTTACACATCATCAAGAGAAGCTCGACGTTTATTACAAACTTCTGGATGATGTCACGAAATCAGCCAATGATGTCCATTTAAACGCCGTTGATGAGGAAAATCACGACGCGTTTAATGAAATTGTTCAAAAAGAAGAAGCATTTCCAGATTCCAACAAGAATGACGTCCACCACGGAGCGGAAAAGCTGAGAAACCAGCATCGTGAGATCAGAGACAATATTGACAGGTTGGAAAGGATGACTGCCAAGGGACCAAACAGCCAGGACTTTGTCGAACCAAAGGTCCAAGGGCTTTGGAGGGTTGCGGTTAATTCTGCCTTTTCTCCCGACGAATTGGCCTCACTTAAAGTGGAACTCCTCCACTACGAATCTCGTCTTCTCAAATTGCGCCATATGAACGCTGAACACGCTCTCGCTCTAGAGAAAACCAAAGTAATTATCACTCTTTCTTAATTAAGTAATATTCCAATTGACTCGTCTATATGAGAAATAGTATGTCATGAATGAAATTTTCAAGAAAATGCAAAGAACCGATTATAGACGAACCGGGAATTCAAAACGTAACTTTTGAAATGTTATTCTTTCTATTGAGGTTTTGACCAGTATTTGGATTTATTTTGTTGATAACAACAAATTTTCTACATGCTTTTAAAATCACTGGAGATATCCTGTTTCTCAAATAAACGAAAAAAGTGCCATTATTTTAAAGAAATTTAATTTTTGCAATTCGGTACGTGAAGTGCTTCTTTTTGTTCATCAATCTCAGTACGTGAAATTTAAGTTTACAAAAGGAGTGAAAAAAGGAATGTTTTGAAAGACTTAATATTTTTATACAATTCTGTTGAAAAATGTTTACATTTTAGTAGCCAATGCTTCCTCTGGAAATTGTTTTATAATCGTACAGTATTGAATAAAGTGTAATTCAACACCCGCAGACAATTACAAATCGTGTAAATACACGAAATTAGTACTTTGTACCGAAATTCAACTACTAAAAATTATAATTTTTTAGTCAAGAAGAAAAAAAATATTTTGACGTTTTTCAAGTCTCTATAATAAAGTAGGCCATGATTTATTAATCAATTTAAATTTGTTTAAATTAAATTACAAAAAGTTAAGTTCTTCTTAAATGTTGATTAGGGCTTTGATGGGTGCTATCACAGGAATATCAGTGATAGCACTTGGTGCTGTGTAATATATTGAAAAATTTAGACCGAAAGTTCTATTCGTTTGACAAGTACTTCCCTTTATTGTATGTGTTTAGACCTTAATTTAGCACGCACTGGGTTGTCTTCTTATTCTTTACTTCATATTTCGCGGAAATATAGCTAATAAATATGCGAATTGTATAAAATCTTGTAAAAAACTGGTTGCAAAAACACATAATTAAACACTCGTATCTAGAACTCTACTCAAGTTTAATTATGGTTCATTTTTCCCACACGTTGTTTAAATAACTATTTAATGGTAGATCCACCCTATTTATATTGAATTTTCCTATATTTAATCTAATTTAATTGTAAGATGTTTTGACATAAAGATTTTCTCTCTTAACAAATATTATTATGCTTGCTTACTACATTCAATTTTGATATTCTGACTGATAAAACCTTAAGAAAAATCCCAAAAAGATGGCTTTACATTTCTATTTCTGGAGAAAAGTAGTTTTGAATTAAGAATTAACATCAAATTTTAGTAAGCGAAATATTTAGAGTTTTTAACATTGCCTTTTATGATGAACACTGTAAAAGATGTCGATTCTGTAAGAGCCTTGCCAATGGGATATTATCTCGAATGATGTGTCGACTGCCTATTGGCCTTTAAATTTCTTTCTATTAAAATTAGCCAAAATTGACGGTTATGCTGTTCCTCAAATAACGAATCAATTGTTTTGATGATTTCAGAAAGCCAAGCACTTGGACAACCACGACAAAATTGCAATGATGGCGGACAATATCAAGAAACAGAGCCGAAAGGTGGAGAAACTGCAAGAGGAGATCGAAAAGCGAGTCTATAAGCATTCTGAACTTTAAACAATTATTTGTATTTAATAGAAAAAATATCGTAAGATCAAAACTCGAAAAACCATGGTGCCAAATTTGGAACAGTTATATTTTTGTATTAATCTAATTATTTTGTGAGTCTATTCATGTACAATTAATTTATATGTATTGTTGTCCTTCAATAAAGTCTGAGTAATGTGTAAAATTTGGTTTTTTCGTGAAGTATTTTTTGCGACGACACAACACCATTATGAGTCTGGGTCTAAACAATTCAGTTTTCTATATAAAAAATAACGTTAATATCTTTTAACTTTGATTCATTCTAAGTTTAAAAACATTAACATATTTTATTTATATTTACAATGTTTTACATATTTATCCAATTACTAAGAATAAATACTTAGTCATTATTCTAAACTTAAACAATATTCAAATACCGTTCAGTTAAAAAAAAAATTAAAATATGTATCTCTTAAGTAAATAATTACAAAATATATTTAAGTAAATAATATAAAATCATTTGAGTTTAATTATGTGCATCAATTAGAAGCCTTAAACATCCCACTCGCAACATAAAATGTACTGTGAAATAAATACAGTAGAAGCTCCTTATACGCGCCAACAAATTTCAATATTCGCAAACGGTATATGATGTGCCCCGTATTTGAATGTTGCGGAAAATTGGTAGAAAATCTGCATGTCATAACACACCATCATATAGAAATAATAATTGAAAGAAGTACAGCCATATTTTAATTGAAATCATGATAAAATAATGGACCACTCTGACTACGAAAAATGGTAAATAATGTACACAAATGCGTACTTTATCGGAATAAGATTCACAGGATTATTCAGAAATTTGTTTTTAATAATGAGATGTTTTGACTGAAATTATCTTGGGAAAAATGTTATATTTAATGCCCATTACAGAAGGGGTTTCAAAAAGTATCAGATATTTAATAAAAAATTCTTAAGTAAACGAAAAATTAAAAAACATTTTAAACCATTTTCTAAGACTGGAGATCATAATTAATGAAATTATTCAAAATATAATTAATAAAATATTAAGCATGTGCATATATTTATCTAATATTTTGTCACCCAAGAACTTATCCCCTATAATTCCATATATATTTCCATTACACATTCCCTGTATTTTTCCCACGAATAAAGAGCTTTTACTGTACTCGTATACTATCAAAAATTGTGGCATAAATTTTGAAACAGCATAATAAAATTAAATTGAATTACTCCCGCCAAATTGGCTATCAAAATATTAATATATAAAGAGACCGCATCCATCCCAATTCAGTTGATATTGTGCCGCGAACAAGCGCCGTTCCCGAAAATGTCTCGTTTATTTATCGTTGTGTTGTGCTCGGTCTTGGTTCAGCAGTGTTTGGGTTACTGTGAGGTCAGTGATAACGGATCTTCGCATTATGACTGCGACACGTTGGAAGATCTTGTGAAAATATCCAAGAAACACGAAGCAATAACGATTGTGGTTAAACACCAGAATACCCCGTATCGGTGCAGTATGCCCATATTCCAGGACTTTCCCAAAACAAGACAAATTCGAATTCAGGAAGGTTCTTTCATCACTGTTGGACAAAATTGTTTCATTGGATTGTATGAAATCGACGAAATAGATTTGAAATACAACAGAATAACCGATTTTGATGCGACCAGTCTTAATGGATCCACAATTGCTTGGCTTATTTTAAGTGGAAACCATCTGACCAGTATCAACTTTAAAGGATTAGTTCTTCCAAAGTTGAGACATTTAATTTTATCAAAAAATAAACTCAACACATTAATTGTGGATTCAACCAATTTCCCGACTTTGGTGGATTTATCTGTAGATAACAATGAGATTTCCAGCTTCCAAATAATCAACAATGAAGTCTATTCAATTCGATTATCAGAAAATAAAATCAGAACCTTCTATGCGGATAATTTAAAGGCGGAAAACCTTCATTTCCTGAGTTTGGAAAGGAATCTTATAACCGAAATTCACTACTATTCTATTAAAAATCTGCCCAAACTGAAAGAAATTCGCTTGGAAGGGAATCTCGTGGACTATGTAGATTTTGCTTCAGCAGAGATAAATAAATTCAAAATAACTGAAAACTCCATTATTTTCCATAAGGAGCGAAAAGAAGAGCCACTTACAATTTATTTAAATTGGACTCGAGCTAATCGCGTCGTGCTTTCATCCAATAAAATTAAATCATTTGATACCAGTCGTTTTGTGGACAACAATATAGAGGAATTGAAATTGGACTACAATTTGATTGAGACAATCAAGAGAGACGATTTTCACATTTTCCAAAACCTACTCATGTTGGATTTGTCCAGTAATAAGATCTCTTCAATCCACTTTGATGCCTTTAACGCGTTGAAAAATCTTCACACACTGAATTTAAATAATAATTGCATTCAATCGTTGGCCGTCTCAGCATTGGATTCTTTAGTATCTATCGTCAATATAAACCTGTCCCACAATTTGCTAACCCACTTTCCCATTCCTGGCTGGAACAATCAAACACAGGAAGTTCGAATGGACGGTTTTCATGTAAGGCATACTCTACTTTTAATTAATGTGTTTTTCGAGTAAATTGAATTCAATTTACGTTTTACTGTCTTTTCCAGCCCATTCTAACTGTCCAGGAACTGACCTTATCACACAACCCGCTCCAATGTTCCTGCTACCATTTACTGCTCGATTGGACCAAAAGGTTGCAAAACTACCAAATGTTGAAATACAACCTATTTGACAACTCAGATCTAACGAGCAGATGCATGGAGACTAATCAGAGATGCAGGTCGCACTTTAATCAACAGCTCTGGGCCAATTTAGTTCCGGAGTATTTGAGGAAGTATGGACGGGAGTCTGTGTATCGTCAGTGTGATACCCGGAAATATGTTAATCCGTCTGAGAGGCCACGAATTTAAGAATAAGTTAAATCATATTTTAATTTAAATGATATCAATAGTTTATGTTTTAAAAAACTCTCATTTACAATATATTTAATAATAAATAATATTATTAATGTTAAACTGGTATTGTTTTAGCACTATGTTTTACTTTTAATATAATTTTAATAATTTTTTTGTCCTAGTGCGAAAAAATTCAGACATTGTCAAACACATTTCTAGTTGTTCTATATTTAAAACACTTAAATAAATAACAACAGAATGTAGGTTTTAGATGTAATTTTAAATAATTATACCTATTTTAACAAAAAAAAAATCTTTGATGAAGAAATTGCACAAAATGTAGTATGCAAACTTGTAGGTAATGGTCAATTTTTATTACTTAGTTTTTTTTAGTTTTCTTTATTTAACGACACCGACCGTTAGGCCATATGTGTCTTAAAATAATATATTTTTATTTATTTATTTATTTTTTATTTATTTATTAATTGTATTCAATTTATATAAATTATTACAATCTATTGTGTAAAATAACAGGAAAAAACATATTTTTTCCTCCTATTATNAATTTTTATTACTTAGTTTTTTTTAGTTTTCTTTATTTAACGACACCGACC